>QXTE01000091.1:3760720-3819127 GCA_003942145.1 Platysternon megacephalum
AAGAACCATTGTTTCATGTGTGTGTGTGTGTGTATATATATATATATATATCTATATCTATCTTCCTTCTGTATTTTCCACTGCATGCATCCGATGAAGTGAGCTGTAGCCCACGAAAGCTTATGCTACAATAAATTTGTTAGTCTCTAAGGTGCCACAAGTACTCCTATTCCTTTTTGCGGATACAGACTAACACGGCTATTACTCTGAAATATGTACTCTGTAATGCTTTTACCTTAAGAATAAATGTGCTTTCTCAGAAGGACCTATGTGGTAACGTAACTACACAATTACACTGTTTGTAGCTTCTGAGGAGAAGGCAGTGCAGGCCTGTTGAAGCAGTCTGACTTGCTGTGGAATTCACAGTGTAGGCAGGGAACTGTGCAGCCTGGAAATACCTTGGTCAGGAGGGAGAAAGACATGTCTCTGCCCAATAGAGGTGATGGCTGGGGAGCTGGAAGCCTAAGAGTGGGTGCACTTGATTGACCCTGGAGGGGGAATATGGGTGCACTTGCCCTGAACTATGATGGCCCCTCCTTCCAAATAGCTTAATTTATTTTTAAAATGTCAAGAAAACCAGAGTGAAATGCAGGAGAGCACCCTGGAGTGCACACTGGAAAAGTTACCTATGAGAATACTTGTGAGCTGTTCCAAAAAGTGAGAACATATTTTAGACAAACTTTTTCAGTTCCCAGTTTTATACATTGCTTACTTGACTACAGACAGCCTAAGGAAAAATATTACAAAAGTGTTCAGTTTGATGTAAAGTTGAGAAGGGGCATAATTCATACACTGTGGTGCTGTCCTTCGGTTGACCTCTTACAGGAGATGTATTTGCAATATTTTTCATATAAGAATTAAAATGAACTTCATTCTGTTTAAATATTCATGTAAATCAGCATATTAAAATGTTCATTCAAAATTAACTGCAGTTGTGGATATCAAAGGAGTCAAAGATATTAATCCTTCAATGCTATTATATAGATGTCAACAAGAAAAAAAACCTAACAAGTCACTGGAAAACATGTTAGATAGGTTAGAACAGGGGTTCTCAAACCAGGGGTCAGGCCCCCTCAGGGGGTCGTGAGGTTATTACATGGGGGGGTCGCGAACTGTCAACATCCACCCCAAACCCTGCTTTGCCTCCAGCATTTATAATGGTGTTAAATATATAAAAAAGTGTTTTTAATTGATAAGGGGGGGTCGCACTCAGAGTCTTGCTATATGAAAGAGGTCACCAGTAAAAAAGTTTGAGAGCCACTGGGTTAGAATATGTTATCAAAACAGCTTTTGATGCCCTTTCTGCATATTTTGAACTACTATGGAGAGTTAATAGTCTCTCCATAGTTAAGGCTGATGCTGGATTTTTATTAGAAGCCCACTTTATGAGATGGCTTTCATTTTTAATATTTTCCTAGTTGTTCATTAGTTCATTATATCTCCAAAACTGCTTGGTCTAGTAACACCAAACTTGTGCTTGTGAGGAATAGTGCAGGGGTTCTCAACCTTTTTCTTTCTGAGCCCCCCAACATGCTATAAGAACTCCACGGCCCACCTGTCCCACAACTACTAGTTTTCTGCATATAAAAGCCAGGGCTGGCATTAGGGGGTAGCAAGCAAGGCAATTGCCTGGGGCCACATGCCACAGGGGGCCCCACGAAGCTAAGTTGCTCAGGCTTCGTCTTCAGCCTCGGGTGGCGGGGCTCAGGGGCCTGGGCTCCAGCCCCAAGAGGTGGGGCTTCAGCTTTCTGCCCTGGGCCCCAGCGAGTCTAACACTGGTCCTGGTTGGCGGCCCCCCTGAAACCTTCTCGCGGCCCCCCAGGGGGCCCCAGACCCCTGGTTGAGAACTACTGGAATAGTGTATCTGAATAGCCCTTTTTTGTTTTAGTTAGGTTAATGGTGTAGACTGGATGTTGAACTATTAGAGGTAGATGCAGTTTCATGTACATAAAATCTGCATGATCCAAGCATGATTTACAAACATGTATCAGGCAAAGCTGCTGCAAAACTCCTAAGTTAGGAAAGTAGGAGTTAGGAGCTGCAGCCCTACGGAGTTCCTAAATTTGGCTTAATCTCTGAGATTTAATATCCCTTCCAAAGTTTTTGTTATTAATTATGAGCATGCCTAACAAAGAGTTTTAAGTGATTGTAAAGTCAGGTGAATCTGAAGAAAAGATCTTTATGTGTATCACCATTCTCCTGATGTTACTCACCCTTCTCAGAATCAGTCAGCAAGAAGAGATCAGGATGTTCCGGGTCATCAGCCATCATCACCATCCATCCTACCACTGACACATTTTTACTTGGTGTAGATTTGAACTGAAAAAAACCAGAGAGTATGTATTAATGTTAAGCAAGAGGGTTCAGCCAGAATTAAAGCATCAAATATTACAAAAATATGGAAATAAAGGGCCAATTCTGCTTTATGCTAACCTGCCATAAATACAAAATAATGCTATTCTGGATCTCCATAAAGGAATAATAGGAAACAACACAGCCACAAAGTTGTGTGGTCATAAACATATATATTGTACAGTTTGACAAGACTCAGTATTTTCAGCACCATGATACTTTTACTGTATACTATACCGATTTCACTGGGAGACCAGCATTTCTCAAACTGGGGGTCCTGACCCAAAAGGGTGTTGCAGAGGGTGTTGCAAGGTTATTTTAGGGGGGTTGCGGTATTGCCAACTTTACTTCTGTGCTGCCTTCAGAGCTAGGTTCCCGACCAGACGCCACCACTCTCCAGCTGCCCAGCTTTGAAGGCACCGCTGCCGCCAGTAGCAACGCAGAAGTAAGGATAGCAGTACTGCAACCCTCCGTACAATAACCTTGTGACCCCCCCACCCACAATCCCTTTTTGGGTCAGGACCCCTACAAATTACAACACCGAGAGTTTCAGATTTAAATAGCTGAAATCATGACATGTACGATTTTTAAAATCTTATGACTGTGAAATTGACCAAAATGGACCATGAATTTGGTAGGGCCCTAATGATGTCACAAAGGCTTTTATCTGCATGAGTTTGTGATGGATGCGTTACAGCCAAGTGACGAACCCATTACTCAATTAGACAGATTATACCAAATAAACCTTTATACTATACCACATCATTTCGTATTCTGTTTATGCTATGTATATTAGAGAAAAAACTATTTTACAAATATTTCAGTTAAAAGTTGTATTGAGACTTTCACACCCCTCTCTCTCTCTGCAAAGCCAGGGCCTTAGCTACTCTCATTTCAACTGTCTAGGTCTCCAAATTAACCATAAAAATCTTTTAAAATTACTGAAAATATTCTTTTTATACCTAAAAATTAAACAACGTAATTGCCAGACCTAGAAACAAATGCTTGGGAAGATTGAAACCCGTCTTTTTCATAAGGATAAAACTCCTGCATCTATATCCCTTTGGAGTCATGAGATATCAGGTTAATTTTTTGATATTTTTATGTCTAGAAAAGCTGTTACTGGTCCAGGACTAAATCATGCCTATCCTGGGCCACAGGCTGGAGTTATTTGGGGTGGGGGGCAATTTTGTGGAAATTCTACTTTTTGGATGTGATATATGTGAAGAAAAACATTTGCCATATAGCTAATTTTTTTTTTTAAAGACAGTTATTTGCAGAGGGTTGAAATAGCAAAATAAGTACTGGGTGAGGTAAATGAGTAGGCAGAGAACAAAAGTGGTCAAAAGTGAATGATAAATGCTTATCACAAGAATAACAACATATCACATATTTTGATATTCTTGTGACAAGCTATAGAACAGTTTGATAATATGGGGTATACTTTAAGATCATTTTTAGAAGTTTTACAACTGTATTAATACTGTTTTTCCTCTCCCTCTTCTGTACAACTGGTCTCAAGATACTAACAAAATCTGGCTTATCGAGGCTGAGATATGAAAATTAGTCCCTATAAAATTAAAAGTAACATTTCTAAAATTAGATTTTTTTTTTGAAAAACGTGGCATGAATAAAATACAAAATAGTGCAAAGTGGTATGAAGACTCATTAGGACCTATATAACTCACTTGTAGCACTGCCATTTGTAAATAGCGAGAAGAATCCAAACTCATGCCAATAAAATATTTATACCACCATACTCCATCATTGTACATGTGATATACAAACCCACAAATAAATACTTTTTTGGGTGAGCACTGCCAGGATTATGCCACTTCTTTCCCCACTCCCACCCATTGGCAATGCTGTTATCCTCCTTCTGGGTCAAGGGGGCTTTTTGGCAATGATGATACTTTCTTAACCATTACTCTAAAGGCTTGTGACCAAAACTTGGATTGTGTGTGTCTAGAACACTCATTTCTGGAATTTGATAGGAAGCCTTTACACATCTGAACACATACCTTTCATAATATAATAATTATACCATCTTCTTTTCTGAATGTATGCCATTTTAAAAACCATCAATGAGTAAAGCAAACCTTTTTTTAAAGTTACTTGTCATTAATATCACACAATGTGTTTCAGATTAATTTTGACAGATGCACAATATGAAATGCGACTGGAAATTTGCATGTTGTTTAAATTACACAGAGCAATGATGCAATGCCCTTGATTTAGAATGAATGGAAGCAGCTTGTAGAAACGACTCAAGTCTACAACAGCAGTTAGAATTTGGACTTTGTGTCCCAAACAGAAACAGTTGTTTTAGAAATCTTTTCAAACTTCTCCCTGTAAACAAGCTGATTCTGAACTCTGTTTTAGGTATTAGCAACTGACCTTTGGAAATGATAAAGTGACAATAGTCTCAAAGTTTTTCAAGTTATTAAAACTAGTTTAAAAAAAGAGATTTCTATTTAAAATATCTATTTTTTTACTATAATACTTTACAGCAGATTAACAGAATGAAGTACCAAATGCATGTTCCAAATGTTTGTAAATAATGTGACTTAACCATTACATATCCAATAAAAAGGGAGCATTAGCACAAATAATCACCACGGGTGATTATTCTGAGTTTATCAGGAGTAAAAGGAGATAGGGAATTTCTGCTGTAAACTCTAACAGGCAATTTAATTAATAGATAGATTAAATATTTCCATTCCAAAGTTAACATCAGTTATCCCAATGTTTGTCCTATATTAAAAGATTTTGTATCTCTGCAAAACTAACTGGGGGCTGTGCAAGAAATAAACTGCACTTTAGCCCTCTAACCTCTGTCCATAATTTAAATTAACAAATGCAATAGCAGGTACTAGACTAAAAATAACATCCTAAATTCAAAGTCATCATCAACAATTCAGCATCCCAGCATTCTTCAGTCTCCTTACAATGTGATATAAACAACAAGGAGTCTGGTGGCAACTCCTTTTATCTTGCTGCGTGTACTTTGTATATCCGAGAGGCAGGGTTTGTGCAACCATACTCTTTTACCAGCTCTGGGTCAGAGACAGATAAGCCCTCCTGGGCCACTGCTTAAGTTGCTCAAAACAAATATTTGCCTCCTCCTAGGGCCTCAGGGATTTTCCCCTCATGGTTGGAAAAATTGGCCCTGCTTGAAATTGATCTTTGGAGGTTCTTTGATGGTGAGCCACTTGGGGGAAACTGAGCTAAGGAGGGCTAAGGTTGGAAGGAAGCAGAGAGCTGAAAAAGAGAAAAAAGGCAGAAAAGCAAAAAGCCCCAAAGTAGTAAAAATAGATAATGTCAGAGATACAGCACATGGGTTTGTGTCAGTGTGTATACCGGGGTGGACAAACTGTTTGGGCTGAGGGCCACATCTGGGTGGGGAAATTGTATGCAGGGCCAGGGCAGGGGGTCGGGGTGTGGGAGGGAGTGCGGGTGCCGGAGGGGTGTGGGGTGCACGAGGGGGCTCAGGGCAGGGGGTTGGAGTGCAGGAGGGGGCTCAGGGCAGGGAGTTGGGGGGTGGGGTACAGGAGGGGTTCGGGCTCCGGACCAGCGACGCTTACCTCAAGCGGCTCTGGGGTGGCAGCGGCGCGCACCGGGGCCAGGGCAGGCTCCCTGCCTGCCTGCCCTGTCCCCGGCCCCGTGCCGCTCCCGGAAGTGCTGTGGCCCCTGCGGGAATGGGGGTGGAGGGCCCTGCGTGCACTGCCCTTGCCGCGCCTCCAGGTACCTCCCCCGAAGTTCCCATTGGCCGCGGTTCCCTGTTCCCGGCCAATGGGAGCTGCGGGGGGGCGGTGCCTGGAGGCAAGGGCAACGCGTGGAGCCCTCTGCCCCCCCGCCCGGGGGCCGCAGGGACGTGGTGCCGGCGGAGCCGCGGGCCGGATCCAAAGCTCTGAGGGGCCGGATCTGGCCCGCGGGCCGTAGTTTTCCCACCCCTGGTGTATACACTACTTCCAGAAAAAAAAGGGGGAAAGGGCTACTGAAGCTACCATGTAGGGGAGAGAAATACCCACTCCACAACTCAGGAGGAAAGAACTGACATCTAGCCTCACTGGTGAAGCCATGCTTTAAAAAAAAAAAAAAGGGAAAAAAAAGAAAAAAGAAAAGAAGCAGTATTTGAGCTATAGGAGAGGACTTTGCTTCCAGAGTGGAACATACTCCGGCTGAACCCCAGGCCAAAAGGACCACCACACATAGTGCTTAAGACAGAATGCCAATGTCTTCTGGAAAACAAAACAGGGTCTGGATTAAAATCCTGTTTAATATCTCACTGTGTAAACCTCTAAGTCAGCTGAATGTTGGGGCAGCTAGAGACTTGCCAGCCAGGCCAAAAAGTAAAAAATACAGGCTATTGATTACTTCAGCAAGAGTTCAAAGTACAATTGGTGCTTCTCTGCCCACAAGAGAACTTCTGGAGGTTTCCCCAAAGGATGAGACCCAGGACATCCTCTCCCCTTGCAGCTCTGTACAACTGTCTCCATATTAATGTAAAGTATCAGGGGGTAGTCGTGTTAGTCTGTATCCACAAAAACAACGAGGAGTCCGGTGGCACCTTAAAGGTTAACTGATTTATTTGGGCATACGCTTTCGTGGGTAAAAAACCCACTTCTTCAGATGCACCTGAAGAAGTGGGTTTTTTTACCCACGAAAGCTTATGCCCAAATAAATCTGTTAGTCTTCAAGTTGCCACCGGACTCCTCCGTTGTTCATATTGATGTAAAGCACTTTTAACATGCAAAGAGCTAAGTACCGTATTACTATTATATTACTATTTATATTTTTCATATCAGACATGTATATGCCTTAAAAAAAGACCTCTCTCTCATGACCAGTTCATGTCCAGCCCCTTCCAACTATAAATAAACTTATCACCTCATAGTTTCAAGTGATCTCTCTACAATAAAAAGTAAACTTTTAACAAACTCATTTCCTGGATATGATTTTATTACCCAATTGTTATCACATGCACCACCTAACCTGTGCAACAGAAGATATACCAATTCATGCAGCAGCTACCTTCTAAACACAACCCCTTCCTGCACACCGCACCCCCTCCCACACCCCGCACTCCCTCCCGCACCCCAACCCCGTGCCCCAGCCCTGCATACAATTTCCCCACCCAGATGTGGCCCTCGGCCCAAAAAGTTTGCCCACCCCTGTTCTAATCAGATATTGTAGGAAGGTATGGTCTATAGGTGACAACACAAGACGACCATTAGCATTGCTTTCTTTCCAGGTCTTCTCTAATGTGTTTAATATACAATTTCACTGAGCCCAAATGACACATGCAAAGTAGATGTTCCCTGTATAGCCTATTACAGTGCCTACTTCTATTAAGTTGTATCCATAGAGATGACACAGACTGACTGAAGGACAGGATAGTGCTCACTTGCAGGTCCTGGATTATTCTGTTGGTGTGTGTATCAGGAAAGTTAATTCACTTTTAAATGTTGGCAGGCAGTGTCAGGAGATGCACTATAATACATACATGTTTTCTCTCTGTAGCCTTCAGAGACTTTGCAGCATAGTAAAAAAGCTGAGTTCCACACAGTGCTGCCCAGTATTTTGTCCAAGATGCTACCTACAGAGAAAGAGAGAGAACAGATTAATGAAACAAAATATTTTATGCTGTCTTGTTGTTAAAAATGCATGTACGTTTACCTCACCATCCCACAAATTTCCCTAGGGCAGCAACTGCCCAGGACCTAGCCCAGCCAAAAAGAGCTGCCTTTTCACTGATGCTATTTCTAGTTAGATTAAGAATACATGCCCAGGAACACAGTATGAATCAAGAAAGTAGTGCACAGAGGTCTTGATCGCTCCTTAATGATCCAGGCATCAAACAAGGTAATATTTATTTCCTCTACTTTACCAAGACTTTTTATTCAATACTGCACTAACTTTGGGTACAGAAATACCTTTTCTTTTTAATGATATATTTGCCATCAAGGGGCAGCATCAAGAATTAGAACATTGACTTGTTTGGAAATTACTGATTTATCACAAAATATTTGTAATAACACAATTATTAAGACCCATTTTAGCTGCGGTCATTTCAGCACTCATCCTCCATCGAGCAGGGTAGAAAAAACAGTTACCGACTTTTCCTAACTGTTGTTCTTTGAGATGTGTTGCTCATGTCCATTCCATTCTAGGTGTATGTGCGCAGTCGTCAGAGATTTTTGCCTTAACGGTATCTGTAGGGTTGGCATTGGTGCCCTCTGGAGTGCCGAGCTCATGCGTCAGTATATTAGGCACCACCGGCCCTATGCCCTCTCAGTTCCTTCTTGCCAACCACTCAAACAGAGGGGCAGGAGGGCAGGTAATGGAATGGAATGGTGGTCACCCCGCTCCTGCCCAGAGGGGTTAAAACCAGCCCTGGGAGAGGGCTGGGGTAGGGGAAAACCTGGGCTGATTGGGGGAAGCAGCCTCAGCTGGGGGCCACGCCCCAATCAGGGTCCAGCTGGCCCTATAAAGGCCAGTGAAGCCAGGAGCAGACACAGTCTCTCTCTGTAGAGGGAGACGGGCCTGGCTGCTGGGGAGCTAGATAAGGTACCTGAGCTGGAGCAGGGCTGGGGGAAGGCCCAGGGAGCTGGGAAGCTCCGGCCTGGAAACCCCCAGGCTGCGGCCTAGTATAAGGCCAAATAGGTACTGGGGTTGTACGGGACAGCCCAAGGCTAGGCCGAGGCAGCAGGTCCAAACCCCTTCTTGCCTGTGATGAGTGGCTTATATTGCAGTCTGCCCCAGGGAGCGGGGGCTAGTTGGTGACTGGCAGTAGCCTACGACTGAGGCAAGGTGGGGATAGGGGGTGGAGACTCCCTGGGGAGGGGAGACCCAGTGAGACTGCGGGGTACTGCAGGGGGCAGCACCCCAGTCTGAAAGGGGCACAGGGGTCCAAGAGGCACTTGGGACCCAGCGGGAAGCGGGACACAGGCCTGCAGAGGGCACTCCAGAGTCGAAGAGCTAATTCCCAGGATGACCGACAGGAGGCGCCGCAGGGGTGAGTTGCCGCCCTGTTACACTGCCTCAATTAGGGCCCTGAATTCTTGGGCCAAGTCCTGGGGCAGGGAATCCTCGAATTATGGAGGGAATCCCAAAAGTTTAAGTTATATCTCCCCAAAAGAAACTGGTGGTTTGCTACCCTGAACTGACGGCTGACCGTTGAATAAATTTTTCTTCCAAAAAGTTCCAGCCTCTTGGCTTCTTTATTTTTGGGAGTAGAACTGGTTTGCCCGTCTGTCTTTCTCGTTGGCCGCAGAGACAATCAGCGACCCCGAATGTGGGTGGGTATACAGGTATTCGAACACTTTAGGTGGGATGAAATACTTCTTTTCAGCCCTCTTGGAAGTGTGCAGGATGGAAAACGGGGTTTGCCAGAGGGCTTTAGTTATTTTTAAGACCCCATCGTGCACCGGTAGCGTGACACGTGAGGGGGTTGATGCCGAGAGCATAGTAAACAAGGTGTCCAAGTGCTCCATCATCTTCTCCACCTCCAGGTCCAAGTTCATGGCCATCCTTCAAAGCAGGGCCTGGTGGCTCCTTAAAATTGTCCAGTGGGCTATCAGTAGAGAGCCCTGCAACACCCTCATCTGGAGACGGGGAGGGCCTAGGACATCATCCCCCATGGAGGAAGGGACTTTAGGAGTGGGCATTCGCTCCTCCCCCCGGCATCCGATTCTGCTTCACGCACTGAGCCCGGTGCTGCCAGTTGCTTTTCCAAAGTGGCAACCAATGAGTGGTGTGAAAAGGGCATTGGCATAACCAGCATGCCCCATGCATTCCAGTAGGGCCACTGTGCCGGCCACTGGTCCTGCTGCCAGGAAGGAATCGCGGAGGTTGACACAGCCTCAGGTGCCCACTCGTGCTGGTGCTGCCTCGGCGAGGGGCTCAACTCCCTTTCAGAGCCCTTCAGTGACCATAGTGACCTGAGTTTGACGGCTAACCATCACCGTAGGTGAACGGTGCCTTGAGTAGGCAGATTGGTGCCGGGAGCGAGGAGACTGGTACTGCATCGGAGATCATTCCTGTGGTCTAGGTGATGGGGATCTATGCCGTGGAGACTACTGGCGGGAGGACAACCAGTGCCGGCCATACTGTGACCAACATCTCCCTCTGGACGATCCGTGTCAAGTAGGCGGAGACCGTGAGTGCGGTGTCGGCAATCTAGGACATCTAACCGGCGAACTGGACTGTGGAGACGGAGAGTGCTGCCTCAGCTTCGGGGACCAGCGTGTTCGCTTGCCCTCTGGGGTGGGTGGGTGGGCGGTTAATGGCTGGCTTACCCTCATAGGGAGCCTTTGCTGGGTCCAGCATTGTGTGCAGTGCCAGCGGCACTGGAAGAGTCCTTTGCTCTCTGGACGCCGGTAGGGCCTAGGAAGACAACAGCCCTGCCATGAGTCAGGGTCCCCTACCACTCTTGAGAGTCGGTGGTGGATCCCTTGGAGGGAGGTGGGGGTGGAGGGGCGCTAGGGGGTCTGATCAGGGAGGCACTCCCATGTAGCTCTGGGGTGGGCGGGCAGCCCAAACTGGATCCTTTACCCGATGGCCGTTAGCCTTTATTGCTTGGTGCTGGGGAGTCGTGTTTTTTCAATTTCTTCTTGGGCACTGGCAAAGGGGAGCATTGCTGGGCAAAGCCTGGTGTTGGGGGTGCACTACACACAAGGCCAAAGTGCTGGGAGTAGAGTCCAGCTGGGAGGGCTCCAACGCCGGGTGGAGAGCAGCCTCCATGAGGAGGGCCCTCAAACGGATGTCGTGCTCCTTTTGTGTTCTCGGACGAAAGTTCTTACAGATGCGACACTTGTCCTTCACATGTGATTCCCCCAAGCACTTTAGGCAGCTGATGTGGGAGTCACTAACAGGCATAGGCCTGTACAGGCAGAACAGGGCTTAAAACCCGGAAACTGGGGCATACCCCACCTGGGGCAAAGTCCCCACCGGGACTCTAACTTACTAACTACACTACTACTTACTAACTAACTACTGTAAACAAACTATTTACAAGACACTAAAAGTTTGAAGGAAGGAGAGAACCACTAACCAACTTGCTAGGCAAGGAGAAAAAGTCGCACTGACCAACCGTCACGGACAGTAAGAAGCAACTGAGAGGGCATAGGGCTGGCGATGCCTTATATACCGACACATGAGTGTGGCACTCCACAGCTGACCCTATAGATACCGCTAAGGCAAAAATCTCCGACGACTGTGAACGTGGGCGCGTGCACACACCTAGAATGGAACTGACATGAGCAAGCACTCGAAGAACATGCTTTCTGTTCCAAAGTCACCATTAATCAGGTGATGCTTATATAGTGGTATAATTGTCTTCCTCTCAATGGATTCTAAGTCTATCACAACGTGACCATCTCTATCAACTAGTGTAGTGGGAACTATAACATTGCTTCTAACCCACAGAGAGCAAGCCAACTAAGCTACAATAATAGGCATTTGTGATGGCTTAAAAAAGCTACACTGATTATTTTTGATGTGCTGCTCTTTGTCAGCAAATTGTCAGTTGAAATTACCATGTTTAAATAAAAAGAAATTTCCAAACCAGCTGCTGATAGAAACAATATTAACAAAAAGCAATGTTATTTACTGTATGATATCAGCATTATAACACCTTGATGCCAGGCATCATAAACCTCTAATTATTAAAGGACAGAGATGCTTTTCTTCTTCTTGTGGAACTATACATCAAGATGATTAAAAAAAAGTGCTGCAAGCATTTACTCTTTAATTTGCATACATTCATACTATATTTTAATAATACATAATGAGTCTTTTTTTAAATGGTCAATTATCTTATTTCTCTAAATTTACTATGTACCAAAATATTGTAATATATGAAATATTTAAGCAGAAAACACTATTTGTTGACAATTCCCAGCAGTTTTAAAAGAGCCATTATGATGCTCTGCACACACTCGTTAACATCAATAGATTTAGCAGACAAGGACATTTTGGTATTTTTAATATATAAAATGAATAAACTCAGAGCAAATAAAGTTAAAGTATTTACATTACAATATCATTTGCAATACTTTGAATTAGTTGAACACATGCATAAATTAATATATTAGAACAAGGACATTTAAGATAGATTGGGCTTGCAAATAAATGAGAAGTATAGAAATAGATATGATATTTGTGCTTGTGATATCCAAGAATCACATTTATAGACAAAATATGTCAAATATGTCAAAATACAGAAATAATCTATAAGGGACAGATTCTCAGCTGGTATACATTGGGATAGCTCCCTCAGTCAGTGGAACTATGCCAATTTACATCATCAAAGATCTAGCAATAAATGAGTGGGAATAATGACATTTTGTACTCCAGGTTGTTTAGTTTGTTCACTCTTCGGATCAGTTCAACAGTTAGGGAGGGAAAGGGAAACAAATGGTTAGCACTTTCACACTCCAGTTGGATATGAATGGAAGCAAAATTGACATTCTAGTTACTAAAAGGAAATATAAAGACACCTTCCAACAACAGAATATTTTTTGGGAGACGAAGTCTGAAAAACCTACTTGGATTAAGGAGAAAAATATGTAGGTCTAAAAATGTAAATAAAATCTAAGGAATTTTGTGGTGTAAATCTACAATAATCTGATATACATGTTACTTCTGGAGAAATACTTATTTGCTAAATCAAGAAAAATTAAGGTCCTAGATCTTGCAATTGTATCTGTAGAGGCTGGCACTTGAATCAATGGCACAGACACAAGGGTCCAGCCACATGGATTCAACTGAAGCATGGGTTCCCTGTACTGTACCTTTTCGTGCAACATTCCAAGCTTTGGCTTGGGGGTGTCTGTCAGTTATAAATATAATTATTACATACATAAATATCATTAACGGTGTGTTACCATTATAGTTTAAAGCAAAGAAGTTCAGAGAAGGATGCCATTTCCTCTTTAATATATCCAGTTTTATTTAATTCAGGCATTGTAGAGGTGTCTCAACAATGTATGAAGTTATAGACTGTGTATGCAAGGAAGAGGCAATAAAACTGTACAGGTTGTAAATGTGAATTCTCTTGTGTCTATAGACATATCAACACTAACATTTTAATAATGTTTCTGTTTAATATCAATAGTTGCCAGGCTCTTGCCCTCTAAAGGTATTTTGATTTTTTTTCTTTTAGTGGTGGATATGGATAGATAGTAAATTATACTATGGTAAGTTAAATGTATTTATAAGTTATACAGTTTATGCAAGTGCAAAAATGTTAACAATTTAGGATTAATTGAATACTTTTGAAGGAACAAAGAAGATCAACTTCCATAACAGTAATTCCTTGATTTAGACAAATCACATGAATTCCAAAAAAATCAAATCTAGGAGCAGGAGCCTTTGTAAGTGGCAAATATATAAGGTACCAAATACTGAAGTATTTACTCACTTTTAGTCAGTTCCTACTTGATCGTAATTCCTACTGATTTTAGCAAGAGTTCTGTTTCAGTAAGGACTGAGTAAAAAGTGAGCAAAGGCTTCCAGATTTTAACCAAGTAGCTTTGTTCTGTTTTAAAGATATCATTTTAAAATAGAGAAAGAGGAAAAATGGTTTAGCATATATTTGAAGTCTTACGGTAGGCTTTTTGCCTTCCTTCAGTAAAGTCTTCCTCCTGAGAACACCTTGAATAGTAACTGCTCCTGGATACAAATGAACAGCCAAATCTTCAGATTCTGCAGAACTACAAGAAGCATGTGAGAAAATAGTATGAAAAATATATAAATATCCTTTTCCCAAAGCAGTACTCCAATCATTACCCAAACAATGTAAACATCTGTACTTTAATTTAGAAATGCTGACATTTTATTTATTAGACTTCATCATGGAAAAAAGACTTTGGTGGCTATGAGGGATTGCTCTTGAGGAATTTACAGTCACAAGCAAAAGTAAATGATTACTCAGGCTATGGCTACATTAGAGAGCTTATAATGGCACAGCTACATCAGTACAGCTGGCCACTGTAAGCTCTAGTGTAGCCACTCAGAAGAGCATTCTCCCATCAACTTAATTAATCCCCTAATGAGCGGCGGTAGCTATATTGGTAGGATAAACTCTCCTGTCGATATAGTACTGTCCACACCAGCTCTTAGCTCAGTGTAACTTATGTCACTGAGGGGGTGGGAGTGGCTTATTCACACCCCTGAGTGACATAAGGGGTAGTGTAGGCATAACACAGGTTACTCAGATTTTACAGTCAGAAGGGACCATCATGATCATCTAGTCTGACTCCTGCACACTGCAGGCCACAGAACCTCACCCACCCACTCCTGTAATAGACCCCTAAGCTCTAGCTGAGTTAATTAAGTTCTTAAATCATGATTTAAAGACTTCAAGTTACAGAGAATCCACCATTTACTCTAGTTTAAACCTGCAAGTGACCCATCGACATGCTGCAGAGGAATAACAAACTAATGAGGCCAGAAGGTGGTTCATGATTTTAAAATGCACTTCCCAAAGATTAGGATACAGTTATATTTCAACTATAACTAATTCTAATTGGTAAATAATTATAGATTTGTCATTACCCCTGAACAAGTAATGCTGTATCACTGTTGCAATATTTTATTAGAATCTTTTCCTAAGTCCTAGTGGGAAAAACTGGATTTTTTATTAAAATCATTTGAGTCAGTCAAATTACAAAAAATAAAATAAAAAATCCACAGCAAAAGCTCAACAAAACATGCACAATTTAATTATAAGATATTTGAGAGCAGTAAAGGACATCAATAATAGAGAGCAGAAAACCTGGCCCACAGCAGTAAATTGTGTGTGTTATAATGCAGTTGGTGCGCTATTAATTCCCTATCTAAATGGTGCCCCAAAAGAATATGCCAAAAACAGATGCCTGGTATGGTGAAAAGGAACCAAACTTTATTAAAAGTGAGCAACTGACTGGCTTACAAATTATTTTAAAACAGGAAAGATTCTTATTTTCACAACAGGAATAATTTCAGTTTATATCAACCAGTTTACATAATTAAATTGGTGTATGCATCAGCTCTCTAGAGATATGCGGAGAAACTACAGATTTCTGACATGTCTGTTGAAGTAAACCAGAATTAATCCATTAACCCATCACAACAGTTATGTATATGCAAAATAACTCAGAAATCTGGCAAACATTTTCACTACACCTACTAATTGACAGTGATATACTGACAAATTCAGACACTGATATGAACATGAATTTAACTCAATTACACGCAACGCTTGCTACTCATTAGTACATAAGAGTTATTCCCTTCTCTTTTACAACTCCAGTACCACACTGCTGCAGACAGAGTTGTAATTTAATTAGACAGAATGAAAAGCTGAGTGAGCATGCAGTTTTATATATAGTGCTATTTAGAATGAGTCTGGCCACACAGAGGGCCAATTTTAATTCATGACTTGCAATTTAACCAAGTCAACCATTTTTTAAAGGCAAGTTCAATGAAGAATTAACAACAAAGAAAACACCTTGGACACAGTCTCAAGCACAAGTAGTACGCTTTGTTGCCAACATGGTTACTACCACCACCACATAGTGTTACACTGTTAAAAAGCTACCTATAGTAAAGCATCTTTAAGTCTTGATGTAGAGATACAATATTTAGAAACTGGATAGGCAGAACAGAATGAGCCAGAGTCTGTATGATGAAATAGATCAAATCACAGAAGAGAAAATTTCTGTTTTAAGGATAAGTCACTACCTTAATTTTGCCTGGAAAGTTAGAAAGATCAGAAATGTCAGAAGACACCCACTTAATTATCAAGCCAGTCACCAACACCAGAGGAAAAATCTGTGACCCCTGGATGCAGGGGATTATTGTACCTGCTGGCCTTCATGTGGCCTCGATAGCCATTTCGTGCCACTCTTGTCACCGGACCGAGAGAATGGTATAATCTGTTCCTGTTGGATTCCATTATAAATTGTATATATTACATATACTTTTATCCACACAAGCAGCATAATTTGCTAGAACAGTGTAATAAAGTCTCTCTTGTGCCACATAACTACCACTCCTACAATAAGCAGTAGTGGATGATTTCATTAGAAAAAAAACATGCAGTTGTAGATTTCAAAATCTACATTTCTTATTTGAACAGATGTTTTTGATGTCAGTGCTCATAACACTGGGGTATTTTTATTGTCATCTCAATTAATGGGTTTTGAGAACAGAAAAGCTTCTTTTAACTCACAAAATAAAAATGAAAATACTATAAGGAACTAAGTTGCAAACTGCTGCCTTTAATGCTGACTATAGATACTGCTACAGACTCTGTGACAGAAATAGGCACACAAGCAACAGTAGTTAGAGGAATACAAAGACTTCTTAACTCAATCCTGAGTATTGGCACCATTTCCAAATCAACCACTGAAGCCAACAACTTACAAAGAAAATCACATACAGTCTGCTATGAGACAATATCTATTTAAAATGCTATACATTAAAAAAACATTTACTTCACGGATACACCTTTATTGGCTGGGAAAAGTCAACAAAGCAAAATCTTGTTAGTGAATGATATTTGTGGCTTAATATATTATGGTTCCAAGGTCAAATGCAAATTATTTAAGCTCTAAGAGACAGCAAACCTGTAATATCTCAATGCTTCAGTTCAAAGGGAGTATCAACATTACATAGGAAGTTTTAAATTTTTGAGCCCTTCACTACTGCTGTTTTCAGTACTGATACCCAATTCCAGCACTTAGTTTCTAAACTTATCTTTTGAATATTATTCTGTGCCTGATTCAAAGCTGGTTATATAGGGTCAGATCCATAGCTAGTGTAAATTGATGTAGCTCCACTGAAGTCAATGGTAATATGTTGATTAATTAATAGCAGTACTGAAGAAAACACAGTAATATCAAAAAGGTTAAACAAAATATAAAGTTTACACTCCCTTACCAACTCAAATAATTTCATATGCTGTAATAAGAATCCTCACCATAGATGTACTATAAGTATACATTTCCACCCTATTCTCCCTCCCAAGGAAACTGTGTTCTAAATAATTAATCTCTGCCCTTCAGCAACCTAGGTATCTTTGAATTTGCAAAATTTGATAAGGTCAGATTTTTTTTTAATTTCTAAAAAACCCTAATGATTTAGACAGCTAAACTTTTATGCTTACAATTTTTAAAAATTAAATATAACTGTTGCATCAACAACATATATAGATGAGAGATTTATGACTTGCATCCATCTTCCATGTAAATGATGGAAATAAGCTTTGTTCTAATCTTTAAATTTGTCTTTGCATAACAAGGAATCGATCAATCTGGATAAAAACTATATTTGGTAAATATGCCCACCAGCATTTGAGATGACAGACCATTGGTCTATCTACATGCTAGGGTACAATCTCCCAGAGGAGGGAACACGCTGACAAAATTTTGCTGACAGTATGATTGAGGAGAAATGGTGATTAGATCTGGTTTATATCTTAGCCAAAACAGTACAGAATTTCAAGCGACACAGAAAAGGCACTTCTCTAGCCTGAAGGCTTTCTCCCTGATGAGCTTCAAAAGCCTGCTTCAAACAAGAGGAGTGTTAGAGCTTCTCAAAAAAAAAAAATAAAAAAAAATATCACAAGAACTTTTTATAATGGAAAGCCTTAGGCAACCCAAATATAGCTGTCACTACGAGGGAGAGAAAATCCAGACTGATCAATTCCCTGCCATAAAACAAGAAATTGTAAGTAAGGACAAAATTGTCTCATTTTCATACACAAGTAATCCATCAGTCTGGAAATGGAATACTAGGAATTAGAAAGCAGTCAGGAACTCAGAAGAGGGAGGGAGAGAAAGTCAAACAGAGATCAAGCAAGGATGGCAATCTGCAAGATACTACAACCAAAGCGAGCAGCTGAAGATGAAGAACACATTCAACCACGTTTTATAAATGAGTGAAAAGATGCCAGGTTGCCATTTTGCAGTGTTTCCCATAAGAAGCTGTATTTCCCTCTATCCATGAAATAGAAAGAGATTTTATAGAATTAGTTCAAACTAAATAGAGGAGTTTCAGCTGCTCATCTATACAATTTTACAAGTCCTGCTTAGACTTATTGAAAGATTGTGGCTTTTGATCTTGCTCTGCCTGAGTAGAATAATATCTTGGCAGACATCCAGACAATGCCACTTCATTTCATTAGGCTGGGAAGGATTGGGGGGAAATAAAGGGAGGGAAATATACCAATTTAAATGGTAAAGAGAAACAACCTTGAGTAAAAATCAAAACAAACAAAATAAACAAAGAAAAAGTTATTAATGACAAGGAACTGAATTCACTGGCCCTCCTTGAAGAAGTAATGACAACAATGTAATGACAACTGACAAGAAGAGACAACAAAGTCATAGCCATTAGTTCAAAGGGCTGTTGCATCAATTGTCCCTGTACTAAGTTGAGCTCCCAGCTGGCTGCAGGAGCTTTAATTGAAAGATGTAATTCTGACCATGTTTTAGTTACTCCTGAGGGCATTCTGTGCCAAAACATTAAAAATTTTGCACCAAAAATAAAAATTCTGCACACAATATTTTAAAATTCTGCAAATTTTATTTGTCAAATAAATGTGGAGGCTCCAGCATGGCACTGGGGAGCACAGGACACTGGCTGCACAGAGGTGGGAGATCACTGTCCAGCCCCCACATTCCTCCAGACATGGACTCAGCGGGGAGGCTGCACTCAATCATGACACAGCGCAAGGTCCGGGCCTGCCCCAGAAACACCCCAGGGCCCTGACCCTCCATGCCAGGTACACCAAGTGTGGGCAGGCAGGCTCAGAAAGGCAGGATCCAAGTGTGGAAGGGCTTAGTTTGGGGGGACAGGTGTGGTTTGAGAGGGTTGTGTGTGGGGCAATGTGTGTGTGGGCAGCTCAGCGGAGGATCCGGATGCACAGGGGATTGTTGGGGGGTTCTGGGTGCAATGGTAATGGGAGTCTGCAGGGGAGTCCAGGTGAAGGTGGTTGGGACTCAGCCGGGGATGGGTGGGGGGGAGGGTTTTCGTCTGAGTATGGTGGAGATAGAGCTCAGCAGGGAGGGCTGGGTGTGGAGAAGGCTGTGGGGGGGCTCAGTGGTGTGGGGATCCAGGTGCAGATGGTTGGGGCTTGGTGGGGTGGAGATCTGGGTGCAGGTGGCTCATTGGGGTGGTCTAGGTGTAGGGGGAGTGGGGGTCATTGAGGGAGGGGTTCTGAGTGCAGAGGGGTGAGACTTGATGAGAGAGTCTGAGTATGAGGGGGTTTGGATGCATGGGAGTTGGGCGGATGCATGGGAGCAGCTCCCTGTACAGGGATCCTTGCCCCTGCAGCTGAGGAGTGATGGGTGCAGGAAACGGGGGGAGGGAGTTTGCAGAGCTTCCTGCAGCTGGGGGAGAAATCTGGGGGTGGATCTGACCCAGCCCCAGATGCTGCGCAGGGGAAGAGGAAGTCCCATCCTTCACAGCCCAGCTGGGACTAGCAACTGAGCTTGGAGCAGGGTAGGAGCCACCAGCCAGGTCTTCCCCAGTCCTGCCCCCGCTGGAGGGTCATACTGCTGGAGAGTTGCATGACCGCTCTCGTGTCTTCCTTTTGCTTCCCTGTCAGAAAGTCATTTTTCTGCAGGGAAGCAAAGAAATCTGAAGGGGACATAAATTCTGTGTATGTGCAGTGGCATAGAATTCCCCCAGGAGTAATTTAGTGAATCAAGGGATAGGAGGGTAAAAACACTTTTCCTCATAGATAAGTGGAGGGCTCTTACTGCGGTTACAAGAAAGATACCAAGGAAGTTCCAAAAGTGGCTAAGGAAATTAGGCATCTAACACCCTTAGGCTAGTTTTAGTGAATCTACCAAGTAAGTAGCTAAGACAGGTTTTGACTGACATTGATTCTGAAGTGAGACCGAGTTCAACATACAAACCTTTTAAAACACAGCAGATCCTTTCTGGACCTCAAGAGGATCTTGACTAGCTGATCCAGATCCCAAAGTTTATAAAGCTTACTATTAAGTTCCAGACTGCCAGTTTGAACTTCTGAGCCTTGAAAACATATTAATCATTGCATTACCAAGTCTCTGGAAATAGGTAACCTCCACAGAGGGCATTTTTCAGGAGAAACAGCATTTGATAAGCAAACAAGGAAGAGGACTCAGGCCCCATCCCTTTTGAATTTTCTGGTTACCTAAGCCAGGAAAGGAAAAAGAATGGGTGTACATAAGATGGTATGTCCACTTGAATTAGAATAATTTATCTTCCATATCCTGCTCTCCCACTGCCTCACATAGAAAAAGTACAATTTCTTGTTGCTTGAAGCAAATACGTTGATCTGCTGACTCCCCTCACTATGGAAGATAAACTGAAGGGCACCGGCTTTCAGTTCCCTCTCCCTGGCTCTGAACCAGGATGGAGGTGGTAGTCATGAAGGGCATTTGGTGAGTCATGGTTTTGCTAATGGCTAGCAATTCAAACTAATTGATGCTTCTCCTTTATTCACAAAGGGACCTTTTTCCTTAACAAGAATGGAACTCTACTGTACAACTTTCCAACTGTTCAGGCAGGCACCACAGTGACCTTTAATTTTAGGCATTTCAGTCAAAGCATCCCCATCAAGTTCCTAGCTTTGCTCCACCATCTCAGTGATTGAAAGACATAAGCCATACCTATGAAGGTCTCATACATGTTCCCAGTGTCCATAAAGAATCTAAGCCCCTTTCCTGGGATGGGACAAGAGAAAATGTCCTCAAAAAGAGGTTACATCAAATAGGGTCCAAAAAGCTTGCTCTTTGGTCAGGACAGAGGGAAGCGTCAAAAGGATGTGGAATTTGGTGACGAATGCAGGATGAAAAATTCTGTGAGGTAGCCATGATGCTCAGGCACAAACCCATTTGTCCTGGATAGTTCCAGCCTAGACCTGCAGCAAACTTTTCAACTTGCCCCCAATTGGGGAGAGAGTCTGATCCATCCAATTCTCATTATTTATTGGGAGAGGGACTGGAGATAACCTGCTTTCTTCTGGATTCTTGAGATAAGGGCCATGAAAAGTACTTTTTTCCTTTGGAGACAAGAAAGGATTAGTTCTGATGTTTTGCTAGAATCTAAGTTTTTTGCCCTTGAGGAAGAAATGTGTGTCTTCCTTGGGCCAGAGGAAGCTTACTAAGATCCATGGCTTCTTTCACCACTGTATCTAAGGCTTCCCCATATAATTTTTGGCCATCAAAGGGAACTTGAATCAAATGGACACTCAGTATGATACCCACATCTCAGGACCTTACTCTTCCTGGCAAGAGTGGAGCAAAATAGGAAGAGCAGAAAGAAAACCTTGTGATATCACAAGCTGCATCACATATAGGAATGGGTTATATGCAAGTTCCAGATCCTCTTCTTTCTGACTTTGTTCTGTTTAAATATCAATATAGATGACTTGAGCACTTCAGGGAATCTCTAAATGATGCTGTATGCTATAGCTTCATGCAGGGTAGCCAAGGAGTAGTCTGCTTCTCTGAAGAGACTGTTCTAGCCTCTCATCCACTGGATGCTTAGGGGCTCCTTCCATGGAAATAACAGATTTTATAGGAAGAGATGGTATTGAAGAGTTCATCTTTGGTACAAAGCACAACTTAAATCTCTCTCCGTAAGGAACTTGTACAATCTGATCTGCTTCTACGAGACAAAGGCAGAATACTGGGAAGGGATACAGTTCCTGGCTATAAACAGAAAGTCCTTAGGCCAAAATTTCTATCCATGTCTCCATGCATACAGGTGGGCATGGTTACCCCAGTCAGTTTCCAGATTGATGGGTTCCCTGAATATAAGAGAGAGAATTATAATCCATGTTACCAGCAGACTGTTCGGTGAATAGGTAGTGGGCTCAGTACACTTTATTCATGGTTCAACTTAATAGCTTGCAGGAAAACATTAGGTTTCCAATTTTTACTATTTTCAACTGTAATTATTTAACACCTCATCTCACTCTTGAATATTTGGGGGGTTGGATTACAGTGGTCAATGACACCTGGATAGTGTTCATATACTATGGTATGAGCATGATATAAAAGTCTACATTACATAGGATAGGTAGTGATAGCTGGGATTGCTTCAGGATTTCCCTGAGTTCCAGACGGAGGAGTAATCAGGAGATGGAGGGGGAAATAGGAGAGAGCAGGCAGCAGAGGAAGGAGCAGCCAGAGCAGCAGGACTTTGGTGGGAATGCAGGGAGCCAGGAATACAAGAGATACATAGAGGAAGTCTGAGGGCTAGTGAACATGTTGAAACAGGAGAGGCACACAATGTTGAGGATATTGAACAGGAGATGCCGGTATTCATGAAAAGGAAATCTGTCAGGGGTTTGGTGGTGGTCCAGTTAATTCAGGAGACAAAGTTGAGCAATAAGCCAGTAAGGTGACAAAGCTCTCTGTTAGATGATAACCAGAAGGTGCTGCCCCCTAAACTGGCTTGACAAGAACCAAAGGGTACACTGTACTCTAGAAGCAATGGTTGTTACCTAGTTTATTACATAATTGAGTCCTGCACACCACTAACATTACACTTCATTTGCAAGGAGTGGAGTGATAGGTTTAAACTAGTGAGGTCTGAATGGAGTTGGAGATATAGGTTTAGATGTAGCAGTTTTTCTTACCTTTCAAATGCTGGCCACGAAGTCTCTTCACTAAGTTCTGAACCATCACTGCTACCTAAAACCAGAAGGCATAATACTTTGAAACCAACTATTTTATTCCTCAGTTTGTACCATCTGTAGTCTAATTGTTCCAATTGTGACATTTTTTCCTTAGAATTTCTATGAGAGCGATTAGGCAGAAATAAATCTATAACAAACGCTACATAGAAGGTGCTCACTTTAGGAATGACTTAAGAGTTATGGATAAAAAATGTAGGAGATATGGATTTGGTAGGAGACTGGTTCTATGTATCTGCAATATCCAAAGGCTAAAGGGGAGAAGTGTTCTCAAAATTAATGCAACAATCCCAAATTTTCATCTGTCTATTTCATGCCCAACCTGATGGGCATTTAAAAGGACCTGCTTCTTTAGGTGCCATCACAACACAAAACGTGATAATTCACTGTCATGATGAACAGATGCAGCTTCGTTACAAACACATACAGGAGTCGACTGGAACTTAATCCACTAGCTCCAGACTACCTTCACTGAGAGTCTCCAATATCTTAAAAGCCAATGCTGATTCAGAAACCCTTAATTAACTTTTTAAAGTTAACTGAATTTAACCCAGAGCCAGCACTAGGCATAAGCAGACTAAGCAATTGCTTAGGGTCCCAAGTAGCTTAAGGGGGCTCCATATTAATTATTAGTATGTGTTCTGTGTGATCAGGGGGAAATATTTCTGCCTAAGGCCCCCAATGGGCTAGCACCAGCAATGATTTAACTGATATGCTTATTAAAATAATAGAAATATAGGGCTGGAAGGGACCTGAAGAGGTCATTTAGTTTATCCCCTACCCCCATGCTCAGGTAGGATTAAGTATACTTAGATTTAGGCAAACAATTAGGTTTAATTGTTTAAAAAATAATTGTTCATGTTTCAGGAAAGTGAGGTGTATGGTCAGACTATTAGTGTATCTGTTTTGCTCCACAGAACATATGGGATGGAGATGACAGATTCTGTAAAGACTAATATATAAATGTGAACATATGGAGGTGTTGTTGGCAGCTCCATAGTACTGAGATCTGCCGTTACAATGGTGACTAAATCCCGTAGTCAGGTCTGAAAATTAGATATATGATCAGAAAACTTATGCCAGTTTCTCCTATGGTTAATTTTCTGGTTATCACTTCTGGAATCTGAAGTCATTTCAAATGACCTCCTTTTGAAATGTGCACCTACTCAATTTTTTTTCTCAGATCCCTCTAACTTACAAATTCCTTGGCCTTAACAGCTGAAACTAAGTATATGTACAAAAAATTCAGTATAAAAGGGAGTTTAAAAAATAAAAATAAAGTTATTTACATTACTTATAACTGCTTCTATTTACACCAAGAGATCCCCTTTTATCATTAATCTCTCTCTCTCGCTGGTACTTATAATGGCCCCCATTATCATAGCATCTGAGCGCCACACAATCTTTAATATATTTATCCTTAGAACACCCCTCTGAAGTAGGGCAAGCACTACTGTCCCCATTTTACAGATGGGGAAATGAGGCACAGAGATAACAATAAAGGATTTGAACCCAGCTCTCCACAGTCCTAGGCCACTGCCCTAACCACTAGATCATCCTTCCTCTCTACTGGCTACAGCACAGCCATTTAAGAATTGAAGCATTTAAAATTGTAATTGCAAACTTCAGTTGCTTCACTGTCTGCAATATAAGGCCCCTCTTCCCTGCTGGACTCTCTTTCTTGCTCTTTAACCTTCAGATGAGCCCTGCTTCCTGGCTCCAGCTACCAGCCTTGCTCCATTCCTCCAGCTATCACCCAATCATAAGAATGACCTTACTGGGTCAGACCAAAGGTCCATGTAGCCCAGTATCCTGTCTTTCGACAGTGGCCAATGCCAGGTGCCACAAAGGGAATGAACAGGTAATCATCAAGTGATCCATTCCCTGTCGCTCATTCCCAGCTTCTGGCAAACAGAGGCTAGGGACACCAGACCTGCCCATCCTGGCTAATAGCCATTGATGGACCTATCCTCCATGAATTTATCTAGTTCTTTCTTGAACCCTGTTATAGTCTTGGTCTTCACAACATCCTCTGGCAGAGTTCCACAGGTTGCCTAGCTCCAACATCCAAAAAATCCCTGCTCCTTAGCTCCATCCCCATTCTACAACAATAGCCTCTAGCCAGTCCATCACACTGACTTCCTTAATGCTATCCAAGTCCACAACTTTCCTGCTCTGCCTACTGTTGACTTGCTATATACTATAACAGCAGGGGAGTCCCAGCTCTGAGAATGATGTTGGGGTAAGTTTTTAAAAATCTTAGTAGGGAGGTAGCATTGGCCTTGAGGGTCATGGAAGGAGCCAGGGTAAAGGGCAGCTTATAATAATATATGGAGTTATACCTATCTCATAGAACTAGAAGGGACCCTGAAAGGTCATCGAGTCCAGCTCTCTGCCTTCACTAGCAGGACCAACTACTGATTTTGCCCCAGATCCCTAAGTGGCCCCCTCAAGGACTGAACTCACAACCCTGGGTTTAGCAGGCCAATGCTCAAACCACTGAGCTATTCCCTCCCACCCCCCTTAGAGCGGAGCTGGAGAGCAAGGCTGTCTGTGGCTTCAAGGCTGGAAAAATCAGTGACGAACAGGGATGCTTTTGTGGAAACAGCATGGTTGTGTGGATGCAGAACTGGAGACCTGCTGAAGGACTAGAGAATGGGGCTGGGACCAGGGCATGGGACTACTCTGAAAAACTTTTCACACCCATCAGACATAGCTTTAAAATGAAGGTCCAGCTTTTTCCCCTTGACTTCAAAGGATTTCATGTGAACCAATTAGGGCTTGGAGACAATGAAAATCTTCAAGTCCTGACTAGAGAAGGCTCTCTTCATTGGATACATAAAGTCTGAGAGAAAGCACAAATCTCTACTTCCCTATCTCTAGAGCCCTCCTCCTTGGACAATCCAAATCCTAAGCTGAGGGGTCCCATCCTACAGCCACAATTCCAAGCCCCAGATTTGCTACCAAACAGATTTCAGCCAGCTTGGTCTCAGCTACCCTGATTTGTCCCTAAAAGAAGCTTTGACCTGGCTTACAACCAACACTATGGGAAATGAGTAGGAAGGTGTGGATTGGACCACAGAGTGTACAGAGCAGCCAGGAAAAAGGAGAAATGCATGAGAAGGTGCCTATCTAATGAAGTCATTAATTCCTAACTCCACTAGGTAGACGTAAAAGTCCACAAAAAGGGAACATCAGGATCAAGGGGTAAATACTGAATCTGTGGAGCTCCTAAACATTTTCTACTTCTACTAGCAAGCTAATTTCTAGCATTGCCATTTCAGTGAGCTTAATACTTTTATGAGTTTAAAATTTTAAGTATTCAACTGCTTAAACGGCCACAGTAGAAGCTAGTTTGTTTGTAAAAACAGAACTAGATTCAAAATCTTTATTTTAAAACTAGGAAATTCTCATACAAAAAACTTTGTTTAAAAGTAAGGTATTAATGAATTTAAGACACTGACAAACATACAAATTCATCTCTAAGATATGTACATCTTGGAATATAAAAATATATGATTAATTACATATATGCCAAGAATTCATAAATATATTTTGTACATCACAGTTAAATTGTTACTGTAAAATGGACTTTGAGATAGAAAAGTTACTCACTGTAGTTCTTTGAGAGTACTACCTTTGAATATTATTTAAACTTGCTCAAGGAACTCTGTAGACTGAGCACCTGAATGCCTTTTTAACCACCAGAGAGTCGATGCTGAACTAACACAATATTAGACTTAGGGCAGATCTACACGAGAAGGGTTACATCGGTGCAGCTGCACTGCTGTAGTGCGTCTGGTGAAGACGCTCTTTACTGATGGGAGAGCGCTCTCCCATTGGCATAATTACTCCACCTCCGCAAGAGGCGGAAGCTATGTCCGCAAGGGAGCAACTCCCACCGACATAGCATCGGTGTGGACAGTGTTTAGGTCACTGTAACTTGCATCGCTCAGGGGGGTGGGGTCTCTTTTTCACACTCCTGAGTGACGCAAGTTAGATTGATTTACGCAGTAGTGTAGACCTGCCCTTAGTGACTGGGCCTAAAGAACTTCTCTTGTCAACCAAGATTTCAGGGGGCTCTCCCACTCTTCAACGGCCCAGGAAATGCTCATGACGTATGAGCACCCTTGGCTTTCTTTTTAAACTGACTAGCTAAGTTACAAACAACAAAAATAATCCCCAAAAATGCAGAAAAACAAGAAGTGATGATGATGAGGGAAGTATTTAGGGCACTGAGCGAATTCAAGCTTGTGTGTACCTTCAGCAGACAAAAGGGACTCTCTCCCTTTCATACCCTCGGAATTCTGAACAAGCAGAGAGGGAGTAAAGGGGAGGGGTAATGGTCACAACAGTCATTGCTCTCTAGAATTTTTTGGAAGCACATGGCACAAGAACCTTGATATCACAAGTGGGAATATGTAGAAGCCACCTCAAAGTAATAATAAATATTGTCCTTAAATATTTGATAGTAAGGATCATAGAATAGGCATATAAATAATATTTCCTTACCTTAAGGTTCAGGGGGATTTTTAATAATAAAAATTGGAATTAAAAAAATAAATAAATCAGCCTATATGTGGAGGGAGCACACTGTATCATTCTTCAATAATTCCCTTAGGACAGCGGTGCCCAAACTACGGCCCACCAGAGCATTTCATAAGGCCAGTGGCCTGCTTCAACACAATATACTAATGGTCGTTTCATTAATGTTTTGTCATCATGTTTACATCATTTTAGTTTACAAAAGTGTGTAAAGAGACAATACTGAACATAGAAACAACCTATCTAAATACATATGAAACAAGCTGAACTTAAAATATAGGTCAATAGAGGTGACTTTAAATCTTATTAAAATATGTAAAATCCACAGGATTCCAAAGAACTGCATGCAGTCCTTCAGGGCTGGAAGGGATGGGTGGCACAAAACACAGGGCTCTTGAGGGAGGAAAGAATAAAAGAAAAGGGAAAAGAGTGTACAGGGGAGGGGGAAAAAACATCCTACAGTTTCCAAGAGGGGTTTGGACAACCCTCTGTTATCCACTTTTCTCACTCTCACTATTTTTGTTTCCAGTGGGAAAACAATTTTCTTTTTAAGCTTTTTTAAATGTTGTTTTGCCTACTACTGAACACAATTCAGTGCTTTAAAGATGCAAAGTGCTATATTAGTGTTATTATGTCACATATACAACATACAGAATCTTAAAAAAAAAACCAACAAAATAAAAGGCTTCACAAAATAAGACTCTCTGGGGTAGAAAATATATTACTAAAGATTTCCTTGCGGCTCCCTAAGGCTTGTCCTTTAAACATTGTACATTTATGCTCCTTAGTGGATGGAAACAAAAGTCTACTTAGCTTAGTTTATTTGTCTAAGGACATTGGAGTGTGAGCTTATTTCTTCTTATTTTGTTTCCCCACCAAACTTCCCTTCTTTGGGTATTTCTAACTTTTATTCTGCATCTTTTCCTCTTTTGTTTGATATGTTTCATTGCAATTTCTTTATTTGGGGTGGTGTGGCCATGTATTTTGTATAATTTAAACTGAACTTTTAATTACAGGTTAAAACAGGTCTTTCCAGGCCCAATTGTAGGAGATATAAAAAGTGTTTTAAAATACCATGTGTTTAATTCAGAGGCAAGTCTAACGTTGATGGGAATCTAAATTTGTGCATTTTACACTTGATTTTGGGCCCCTTAGTGTATAAGTTACATCAATACAGAGTCCTTTAGTCTCATACTAATTTACCAATGTATAAATTACACCCATTACACAACACTTCTGAATTTGGCCCTATAATTTCTTACAATAGAATACTGAGGTGCTTTTCAGTGTCCACTCTAGAGGACATAAGCGTTCTTAGAGCTGCTTTTTATAATGCATCTTCTCTGCACTTTTTGCTTAGTCTAGACCACTGGAAAGTTTTGGCTGATATAAACAGGATATTCCAGCTCTAAATAGTTCATATATGAAAGTGATGTTTCATCTAACTTATTCGGTTAGACTCAAGATCAGTTTGTGAACTCTGGTATCCAACTATCATGGATTGCTCCAGCATCAGATAAAAGATCATCAGTTTCTTAGTATTCAAAATAAACGTGTAAGCAATTAGATGTTGCAGTGGCTGTACAAAACTGAGGGGCAGTGACCTTGTATAACCACAAGTCCAAACAGCTCCATGAAGAAGTATCCACACAGGTACAATGGCCAAAACTTTCTAGAAGACTCTGTCATAGACACATCCCAAGAGTGATCTGTATAGACAATACACCTCTACCCCGATATAACACTGTCCTTGGGAGCCAAAAAAATCTTACCGCGTTATAGGTGAAACCGTGTTATATCGAACTTGCTTTGATCCACTGGAGTGTGCAGACCCGCCCCCCTGGAGCACTGCTTTACCGCGTTGTATCCAAATTCGTGTTATATCGGGTCGCGTTATATCGGGGTAGAGGTGTATTTTAAGAAGGTGTTTTGTTCGCAGATCAGTACACATGCAATCAGTACCATGCATTTTTCTAAGCACTAGCCTTTCCTTGAAACCAAATTCTATCATGATGCCTACAGTTAGTTACTAAATAACGTATAGGCAGGTGGCCAGCAGAAATTTTTGGTATAATTAATATCTCATATTTATATATTAAAGACTCATGCCATCAAATTGTACATTTAACTAGTCTATATAACTACACGTGCCTGTCACTGTTACCCCTAAACCTCCCTCTCTTGTTTGTTATCCTTACTTGTTGTATCTTGTCTTATCTTTGGAACTGACCCTACAATTGGAGCCATGCAAATAGCAGAGGGGAGGAGGGAGGGTAGTGGAGCACCCACAGGGACACACATTTCAAAGAACCTCCGTTAATGCATGAGGTGAGTAACATTCTCTTCTTCTTTGAGTGATGTCCCTGTGGGTGCTCCACTTTAGGTGACTTCAGAGCAGTGCCCTCTGATGGAAGGAGGGAGCTTTGGAGTGGAAGTCATAGCAGATGAAAGTACGGTATGTCCGAACAAAGTATAGAAAGATGCATGTTGTTGCAAAGTGTAATATTGGGTAAATGTGTGTGGAGAGGCTCAGATTGCAGTCCTACCGATTTCAGTGATGGGAATATTATTAAGAAATGCTATGGAGGCTGATAGGCTTCTGGTAGAATGCGTGCGGATCCCCATAGGGGGTTGTCGTTCATGCTGGAGGTAACACAGTTTTATGCAGTCTGATATCCATTTGGATAGATGTTGTTTGGAAATGGCGTTACCATTTGACTGTTCGGTGATTGAAACGAATAGTTTTGGAGATTTGCAGAAAGATTTTGTTCTATCAATGTAGAAGGTGATAGCCCTGCGAACATCCAGTGTGTGTAATCTGGACTGTCATTTGTCCACGTGTGGTTTAGGAAAAAATGTTGGAAAGTATATTGTTTGGTTGAGGTGAAAGGATGAGACAACTTTAGGTAGGACCTTGGGATGTGATCTGAGGGATACTTTATCTTTGAAAAAGATTGTGTAAGGTGGGTCGGCAATGAGAGCTGCCAGTTCTCCCACCCTTCTGGCAGATCGAATGGCCACTAGGAATGCAACCTTCATGGAAAGATGTAGGAGGGAGCTTGTAGTCATGGGCTCAAAGGGAGGGCTGGTGAGGGCATGGAGGACTAAGTTGAGGTCCCATGGTGGGGTGGGATTCCAAATATCTGGGTAGGAATTGGAGAGGCCCTTAAGAAAGCGTTTAGCGAATGGATGGATAAAAGTAGGGAATCCATCTACTTTATGATGGAACGCCCTGACGGCCGATAGATGCACACAAATGGAACTCATGGAAATGCCGGTCAGTTTCAGTTCCAGCAAGTAGTCTAGAATGAGAGGTAAAGGGGCTGAGAGGGGTTTGATCTGTTTGTGTCAGCACCGTGAATTGAATTGCCTCCACTTATGTATGTGAGTCTGGTAGCTGTCCTACGACTGTTTAACAAGATGTTTTGTATGTCTGCAGAACATGTCATTTCAGGGTCTAAGAGCCATGCAGTAACCACACTTAGATGGAGCCGTTCAGAATCCGGATGGATGATGCGACCCGCGTCTTGTGATAGTAGCCGAGGTAGAAGAGGCAGTGTGCGTGGTGGGCAGACTGCCATGTGGAGGAGATAAGGGTACCATGTTTGTCGTGACCTTGTAGGGGCTATTAGGATCACTCTGGAGCTGTCTTCTTTGATCTTGTGAAGCACGCAGCTAGGAGGGGAGTGGGAGGGAAGGTGTATAGTAGGGGAGTTTTCCATTTGATGAGAAAGACATCGCCCAGAGAGCATGGACCAAGTTCTGCTCTGGAGCAGAACTGGGGGTGTTTGTTTTTTTGCACAGTTGCAAAAAGATCTATAGTTGGAAAACCCCACGTTTGGAAAATGTCTAAGAGTACTGGTGTGCAACTCCCACTCGTGGTCCTGGTAAAGCTTCCTGCTTAGGGTATCTGCCGTGGTGTTCAGGCAGCCAGGTAGGTATGAAGCCATAATACATTGTGCTTGATCCACCAGTGCCAAAGCACATGGCTCCCACACAGAGGGAGTGTGATTGCACTCCCCCTTGTCTGTTTATGTAGAACATACAAGCTACATTGTCCGTGAGAATCTGTACTGTCTTGTCTCTGATTAGTGGTAGGAAGTGGGAACAAGTGTTCTGAACCACTCCCAGTTCTAGTAGGTTTATATAAAGATGAGACTTTGTTGTGGACCATTGGCCAAGTATAGAGTGTGGTTGCAGATGTGCTCCCCATCCTAGTCGGGAAGCATCCGTGGTGATGGTGATCGACGGTGGGTTCAGTAGGAAGAGCACTTCTCTGCAGACGTTGTCCAGGTTGGTCCACCACAAAAGAGAATCTTTGATTGTCTCTAGCATGGTGAGGTGCTTGTGTGGGACTCAATTTGTTCGGAGCCAGGCTTGTATGCACCGCATATGTAATCTTGCGTGTCGGACGACAAAGGTCATGGCAGCCATGTGGCCTAGAATTTGTAGGAAAGTTCTGGAAGACACTTGTGGGCTGTTTTGTGCTGTGGAGATCAAATTGGTTCGAGTCAGATATTGTTTTGTTGGTAAGTGAGGCTGTTGCCTCGAGCTCCACTCCCATAAATTCCAGGTGTTGAACTGGTGTTAGAGTGGATTTTTGCATGTTTATCTGAAGGCCTAACCTGGTGAACAGTGTTATTGTGCATTTGGTGGATTTTAGGGCTACCTGTCTTGTTGGTGCTTTCAACAGACAGTTGTCCAGGTAGGGAAAAATCATAATTCCCTCTCTGCGTAGACAGGCAGCTATTACGGCAAGTACCTTTGAGAATACCCGAGGCACAGTGGAAAGGCCAAAGGGTAGCATTTTGTACTGGAAATGGTCCTATCCTATTACAAATCGTAGGAATTTTCAATGTGAGGGATGGATGGATATATGAAAATATGCATCCTGGTGGTCAAGTGCTGAGAACCAGTCCCCTCTCTAACGCTGGGATAATGGTGCTCAGTGTGACCATTTTGAATCGCTGTGTTTTCACAAATTTGTTGAGTTGCCATAAGTCGAGGATAGGCCTCCAACCTCCTGTTTTTTTCTGTGTGAGAAAAAAGTGTGAATAGAATCCCTTCCCTTTGTATTCGGATGGTATGGGTTCTACTGCTCCTAGAGACATGAGGTGGGTTATCTCTTCTCGCAGTAGATGCTCATGAGAGGGGTCCCTGAAGAGGGACAGGGAAGAGGGGTGGGTAGAAGGTTTGGCGATAAGGGGGATGGAGTAACCAGTTTTGATAATTTCTAATACCCATCTGTCTGATGTAATACTCTGCCAGATTGGGTAAAATGGGTTCAGGCGATCTCCAAAGGTCTTGAAAGGTATAGATGGTTCCAGCGTTGAAAGAGATGGAGTTCTTGGGCTCTTGACCAAGGCCTCAAATTTGTTGTCTGGAAGTTGATGGTTGCGAAGTAGTATTCAAAGGAGCAGGTTGCCATCTCCTCGAGGTTTTTTACTTCCGACCTTGTTGGTCGTAGTATCTATTGCGCTGTGCATACGGGGGGGTGAGAGGGGGAGAGAAATCGGAATAACTGAGAGGCTTGATAACTGCCCTGTCGTCTTGCATCTTTTGATCTTAGGTGTGTCGATGCCCAGAGATTGCAATGTCACCTTAGCAGGGCCGGCTCCAGGTTTTCTGCCGCCCCAAGCGGAAAAAAAAAAGCCGCAGCAGCGCGATCGCGCCGCTCCACTCTTCGGCGGCAATTCGGCGGCAGATCCTTCGCTCCGAGAGGGACTGAGGGACCCGCCACCGAAGACCCTGACGTGCCGCCCCAATAGCGGCCGGAGTGCCGCTCCTTAGTGTTGGCTGCCCCAAGCACCTGCTTCTTTAGCTGGTGCCTGGAGCCGGCCCTGCACCCTAAAGTCCTTAAGAGTGTGTAACAACTCATCAACTTTGTCCATGAAAAGTTTGGATCCCTCGAACGGTAAGTCCTCCACATCAACTGTACCAGCTTTGGGAATCCAGACAGATGGAGCCAGGAGGCTCGTCTCATAACAATTGCAGTTTCTATGGATCTCGCAGCTGAATCTGCTGAATCAAGGGCAGCTTATAATGTTGTCCTGGTTATGAGTTGACCTTTTGTGATGAGCGATTTGTATTGTTTTTATTTGTCATCTGGAATAAAGGCAGTAAATTCAGAGAGACTTGCGCAGTTATTGTGGTCATACTTTGCCAATAAGGCCTCATAGTTGGCAATTCTCAATTGTAAGGTCACACCAGAATATGCTTTGGGGCCGAAAAGATTAAGTCATTTCCAGTCTTTGTCATAACGAGTGTTTCTGTAGTATTGTTGCCTACCCCATTCATTGACGGCGTCAATCACCAATAAATTCAGTGTTGGATGCGAAAAAAGGAATTCAGAGCCATTTGCAGGCAATTAGTATTTTTTATCAGACCTCTTACAGGTAGGTGGAATCATTGCAGGGGTTAGCCAGAGCAACTTCACAGGGTCCATAATCGCATCATTCATGGGAAGGGCGATTTTAGATGAAGTTGATGGGTGCAGTATGTCAACTAGTTTGTGTTGAGATTCCTGGACTTCTTTCAGGGAGCTGTCCAGTGAAGTGGCAACCCTTTTGTAGAGGTCTTGAAATTGTTTAAAATTATCACCTGCAGTGGGAGGTGGGGGCATAACAATGTCATCCGGTGAGAATGAGGAAAAGTGGACTTCAGGTGGATTAGCTGGATCAGAGAATTCCACCTCCTCCTCTTGAGCTCCCTGGTCAGAAGTGCAGGGTGGGCCCTGTGGCGTCAGTAAAGGCACGTGATGTGTGTCAGCTGTGGAAAGGCCAACAGGTTGTTGTTTTGGGTATGTAGCCCACCGGTTCCAAAAAGGCCATTGTGGTTGGAAGGGCATAGTGGGCATCCAGGGCTGCCCATACCAGGGCTGGTTGGAAAGGTATATTGGGTAGCTCATGTACGTAGGGGCGCCCGTGGTAGGAGCAGCCATAGAGGAGGAATGTAGTGGAGACTGCCCTGCACCCTCATCTGCATCCTCATCATCACTGGAGAATTGTGGAGCAGAGGTGGAGAACTGGGTTGACTAAGTGCTGCAGGTACCGAGGTACCGTTGGTGCCAAGGATGGGAGACTCCGGTACTGACAAAACAGAGAGGTCCTTTGGGCGGAGGAATTGCTGTGACGTGCCCGGTATCAGTACCGTTGGTGTGGTAGGAAACAGTACTGCATGTTGGAAATTGCTTGTCGGCACCAGTGTGTGACTGGAGTACACGATGGCCGCACTAGGTGGCAGCATCAGCATTGGAGTTAATGAGGTGCTTGGTACCGATTGTTCATGGCCGACAGTACCACGGCATGGGGTTTCGTTTTTCCCTTGGTGCTTGTGACCGAGGTCGGCTGCTTGGGAGCTTTCAGTTTCTTGGTACCGACAGTGCCGAAGGGGCCCACTCTTTCGGCTGTTGACAAGGCTGGTGCAGTCGGTACCGGGAGCGTTTGCTCTTGAGTGGAGCGCCTTTTATTGGCCAACTCCAAAGTCTGTGACGTGGTACCCCGTTTTTTTGCTGCCTTCTTGGCCGGTTGATCAGGAGCCTGTGCAGTGGAGGAAGGGCCCTTATCAGAGGCTGCTGATGGCGATTTCTGACCGCATGAGGTGCATACCTCAGGCTCAGGACGCTGGTCAGAGAGACTTCTCCATGAGGAGACGTTTCAGTTGGAGATCTCTTGCCTTTCTGGTGCGAGCTTTCAGATTGTGACAATGCGAGCACTTCTGCGGTATATGTGCCTGTCCATCTGAAAGAGGTATAGAAAGCCTGCATGTAGGTAAGCATTTGAACCCTGGGGAGCGAGGCATGACCCTCAGGTAGCGTACTCTCCCTGTAAAAAATAAAGGGAAGGAGGTAGAAAGGGAAACCTACAACCCTATGAGGAAAATTTAAAATAACCTTTTTTTTTGAGAGAGAGAGAGAGAGAGAGAGAGAGAGAGAGAGAGAGACGGGGATAAAATAGGAAGGCTAACTATTCTGAGAATTAAAACTAAGGGAAAGCTAAGCTATTCCTAAGCTGAGAGGCACTGCTAAGTGCTCTAACTCGAGCCAAAGACGGTAGAGAAGGAACTGGGGGGGAGGGGGATGGTCGCACAGCGCCAGTTAGCTGCCTGAAGTGGCACGAGACAGGGACCGCGCATGTGCGACCTAACCGGGTACTGCTACCTTAAATCTCCGGCTACGGGCACAGGGGCGCACTGACACCTAAAGTGGAGCACCCATAGGGACATCACTCGAAGAAGAATCAATGGGTATCCATACAATCACAAAGGTTTTCCCATACTGTTTTGATTGCAGGATCAGGGTCTTTGAATGTACATTCTTTGGGGGAAGAAACCGTCTCTTCCTATGTGTTGACACAATGCCCAGTACACTAAGGCCCCAATTTGACTGGGATATCTGGGCCCTGCAATAATACAAATAAAGTGATCAGAACATACTAATTTCAGTTCCTGTAATTGACTGCTTTAAAAGCCAATCTGAAATAAAGAACCGCCATACCATTTAATTAACAGTTAAAAAGACGAGTGAGCACATCTCCCAAACAAAACCAAACCATTCAAAACAAAAACCATAATAGGAAAAGAACATGTTTCAGTTAAGGAACTTGGATACCCAAATGTTTGACTTCATCCTAGCATAAGTGCTCCTTATTTAAAAATAAAATAAAATAGTTTTGAATCATTTATTTGAACCCTTCGGTAAAGCCTTTTTCAATTAAAGAATATGGCTCTTGGTATTTTCACTGTTTCAAATACAGCTGTCATTGTGACCAAATACACCCCATATTCACACTGTACACACCATTATAATAATCTTTGTACAAAATACACTTTGTGGGCAGTGTTCCCTCTAATTTTTCCCACCCATGTGCGGAATGAATTTTGTTATATGCACCAATATGGAGGTGATGTGTGACACATCACCTCCATATTGGGGCACATAACAAAATTCATGTGGTGGAGGTGGGGTCGAGGGTTCAGAGTGTGGGAGGGGGTTCAGAGCTGGGGCAGAGGGTTGGGGTGGGGGGTGAGGGCTCTGGCTGGGGGTGTGGGCTCTGGGGTGGAGCCGGGAATGAGAGGTTTGGGGTGCAGGCTGCCCCAGGGCTACGGTGGAGAGAGAGGACTCCCCCCAGCTCTCTCTCCCTGCAGCAGCACCTGGGCTGGGGGGGAGGGGCGCCTCTCCCCACTGCGGCAGGTCCAGGCCTGGGCTGCGTTGGGGCTGCGACAGACATGCTTCTCCTATGGCCGCGGCAGGTCCGTGCCAGGCTGGGTTGGGGCCTGGACGCATCTCCCCCAGTTGTGGCAAGTCCATGCCAGGCTGGGTTGGGGCCTGGGCTGGGGGAGAGGAATCTCTCCCCGTCCCAGCCCTGAGCGCCTGCGTGGCACTTAATAGGCTGCTGCGCAGTGTAGAGAGGCAACTTAATTTGTGGGGTATCATTTCAAAACTAATAACATCACAGTGAAATGTATGTAGAAACATTATATGTAAAGTATAAACAAGCTGAAATTAGGTCTGAAATGTGTTTTCCAGACAAGTCTGGGTAAACCAGTTTCTCAAAGACAAAAGACAAGCTGACACCTCTAGCCAGGTGTCATCCAAGTGGATGGGAAATCACCTATCAAGTGACCATTCTTTGGCAAAGAAGGGGAACAGGGACAAACAGCAAGGAACCTCTTTCACCACCAGACTTCGCGCTATGAGGATGGAGACAAGAATAAACTTTATCTTGGGGTAACTCTCAGGAAAATGCATTTCAAAGGGTGACTGAGCTATAAAAGTGAGTGGCAAAAACACCCCAAGTGATCTTTCCCTATCCATATCTTGCTCTTTCATTTAAGAAGATAAAAGAAAGAGACTTTGGACTTTTGCAGCAGATCCTGGCCTGACAATTTGGTGAGCAATGTTAATGGGAACATGTGGTAAGGAACTTCACCTTGAACCAAGTCTAATTCATTAAACTTTAGTACTAGGAAGCATTTTATCATTATATCTCTTGTAACCATTTCTGACTTTAATGACTTAGGTTGTAAGTGAACACAAGTATATCTCCTTGTAGTTAAATAAACTTGTTAAATCAAAACTAATTCAGTGTTGTGAACTGTGTGGATAACTCTGTTTAAGGTAGTTGTATACTGATCCCCTTAGAGGGCCAATGGACCTAAAGGAATACTCTAAGGAATACCTGCAAGGCCTTGAGTAATGGCTATGTAGTCTCTCTATATGCCCCGAAAATACTGTTTGATATAGAGCTTTCTTTCCTTTAATACCTTTGAACTCTTATTTTTCAAATCACACTAATCCCTATACGTTTTGGCTTTGAAAAAAAAAATTCTACAAGAAAAGGAGTGTTAAAATCAAGTCCAATTAAGAACTCTAATGTTTAATGGTAGCTTTACTAAGCCGGTAACCTTGTTTCTCCCTACTTCTTTCCTTATTTTTACATAGATTAAATTTCATAAACAGCAATAAACACATCTTTAGTGTGACGGCTACATTATTTGAGTGACTGAAGTCCCTTACTCTTATAGTTCTGTGCCTGATAACACCAACTAACTGTAAGCAGAAATTAATATACCCTGTTGTATCTTTATATTTACATTTTTAATGCATTAACCTATTTCTTCTTTAAAAACTTTTTGGTGAGGGGTTCTCAGCCAGACAATGCTTTAAAACAGTGTTTCTCTACCTTTTTGATACCAGGGACTGGCATGCTGCCTTCCTAAACTGTCCAGGAGATCCCAGGGACTGGTGCTGGTCTACTGACTGGTTGTTGAGAAATGCTGCTTTAAAAGATTTACAAATTCCTCAACATCACGTGTATTAAAATTTTCTTTGCATTCCAGCAGTTTCCCCTTTTTCAGATAATTGAAAATTTTTATCTGATCTTCTGCTTTAGATTTAACTGCAAGTTTCTGAAAATAAAAATAATCCTTGCTATAACACTATTATTGCAAAGGCTAAAATAATTTTTGAGGATTGTATAAGTAAGGTTTCATTTAAAAAATTTGAGAAACTGTCCTATTAATAGCAATTTTTTAATTTATTTTTTTTTATTTTTTTTTAAAGATATGATTTGCAGTTTCAGAGAGAAACAGGTCTTGGGTCATTGGTGGCTGGAATAGTTTGGTGCCTACATCTATTCATTTTTTAAAATTTCCTTCCCCCGCTTTTTTCCCCCTTTTCTTTCTACGATGTATAAAGACTGTCTAAAAAGGACAGGAGTACTTGTGGCACCTTAGAGACTAACAAATTTATTTGAGCATAAGCTTTCATGGGCTACAGCCCACTTCATCGAAAGCTTATCCTCAAATAAATTTGTTAGTCTCTAAGGTGCCACAAGTACTCCTGTTCTTTTTGCGGATACAGACTAACACGGCTGCTACTCTGAAAAGGGTTTCCCCTCTTTTTTCTGTATTAGAAATTCAGGTTTTGTCTACCCTGTATTTTCTGGAACAATCTATGGATAACTGGACAACCAGAAGGATCATGACACCACAAGTACCAAAGTAGTGAAGCTTGACTAACTGAGAAGGGATTTTTAGTCACAATACTTATTATAACTGCTGTTTGATATACCTCAAACACTTGAACAAATATGAAAAATGTCTTTATGAAAGATTCAAATTTACAACCCCTTCAATTAAGGCATGAGAAAGATTCTACTCTAGTTGTCTAGTCCTCCAAAGAGATCTGAAAAACACATAAAGGAAGAAACAAGACTTTGTATGCCTTAGATATCTAAGATAAATCATTTAAATTTTTTTAAACAAACCACTTTTATACATCCTACAGCAGTAAAAAAAAAAAAAAAAAGGGCACAAAACCCAATCTTCTCCCCACTGCACATCACCTTCAAATGTTGATTTTTAAACTTTTTGAGCAAAACACCAACAGAAAACCAACCTCCTCTCCCCTGCTCAAAAAAAATAAAATGCGCAAAAACTGAGAAAAAAAGCATAAGCAGGAAATATTTATCTCAGATCCGCACTCCTTTGCACCCTGCTCAAAAGGAGCTCAGCTACAAAACTGAAACTCACTTTAACTTATTAAACTTTATATAGCTATCCAAGTTTTCTTTAAATACCCTAAATACACCATTTGACTCTATCAACTCAACAGGAAACCCACTTCACCCATTCAATACTTCCCGTAAAATAACATCTTCTTAAATTCTTCTTTTATGTGTCCTCAATATTTGGTCTTTCCAATGACCTCAAATGGATCCTTCTGGCAAAATTTTATAACTATTGTTAGCTTCTTCAAATACTTCATCTGAAAAATCTTGCAATATACTGTGCTTGATACTAGTCAACATCCCATTAGCTTTCTTTACTGCTAATAACTACTAGGCTCAGAATTTAAATTTGACTTGTGCAGACTTTTAAAAAAAATGGGCTTCTGTACCTATTTGCTACTTTGTAATGCAGAAAGAAGGCCTGAAAGGTTTTCAACCTTCGAAATATCAGGAATGGCAAGTTTGGGGTTCACTGATTTGGCTGGATAACCTCAGAGATCTCAGGGTTGTTTACTGTGAGCTCTAATACCTTGACTGAAAGTATGAGGGTGCTGAATCTTTAATATAGGCTTTCTATATCCAGATGTTCATCACATAAGTTAAGTGGGTATTAATAAAAAACAAACACGCAAACAAACCCGACAGTTTAAAAAAATATTCAGACTAAAATTTCCCCCCTTTTTTGACTCCTATGATGTCATCATTATTCTAGTGCACCAATCACCATAGACCATCTCTAGCCTAGAGGGGACTTGAATTTTTAACCTAAAACCCAAGTGGAAAGAGATCCCTTTCTCAGGAAAAACATTTCAGCCTTCTTTAGATATCATGAAGAAAAAAAGGACAAGCCCAATTTTTCTTTGGGGATCCTCTTTAATTGTTGGGCCAGATCCTCAGTTGCTGTAAACTTAAACAGCTCTGCTGAAGTTAGGGATGGAGCCAATTTACCCCTGCTGAGTCTGTTATTAAAATCAGAACTTTTCCCTACAATATTTTAAATAATTCAGGGCTACTTAAATTTTACTTATCTTGCACACTGTTTATACTCAAGGGCATCATTTTACAGAGATTTACCTTGGGTCAAATTCATAATTTATGTAACTCCATTGACTAACAGCAGCAATAAATTTGGTCCATCATATTTCATATTCTACTTAAGTTTATAAGACCGCTATATCACTAAGTTCTACCACCACCTATTCTGGCATCTGTAAATTTTAATGCATATATTTGACAGCTTTGTCAAAATCATTAATAAAAGTGCACCAGTCCAATGCAAGTATCCTATGGAATAAGGCTACTTACCAACTTCTCAAAGACCAAGCTCCCAAAGTGATTCAGCTCTATCCTATCACAAGGCCACCATAATGGGTTTTAGAATTTATTTTTTAGTTGGAACACCAATTAAATTACAGACGGTTGTCTAACAAAAACAAAAATCTAGAATAAAGAGTACCAACATCAAGAAGACAGAGAATGTCAACCAGTAGTATACATCTACTGCTCCCAATACTATTGTCAAAATGAGAAGGACAATGTATTATACTGTCCATGAGAGATAAAACATACACACAACACATTGGATAGTGACTGTATGCCCTGGATTTGTAGTAACAACCTAAAAATGAAACTTGTGTATTCACAGCCCTCGGTTATTTCCTCAATTTATGCCCTTGCCATAAGCTCAGTTAATTTATATGTAGCTTTATGCAATACCAAGCATGAGACCGAGGTTTAGGAGAAAAGAAAGTCATTTATTTGCATGTTCAGAGGTGACTTTATCTTCCTGTTCCTAGGCCCCAGATTTGATTTCCCAAAGCAGTTTGCTTGTGACTTAGAAGGATTCCAAACACCTGAACAGTGTACTCCAGGGGGCCGCATCACACAGCAGTTCTGGCCCTACTGGATAGGGTCCCAAAAATAGAAAGCCAATGTATGTACTGTAACCTATCTACACACACCACTTATTTATAAAAATATAATCTCATTTGGAATCCAAGTATTTCAGGAGTGTGACTTAATAGGAAAATTCATAAAAATGTTGATACTACGATACACATTTTTATTTCAACTTAAACCTGAAAAGACACCGTCTCTTTATAAGAACACTTTCTTGAATTAGTTCAGTTGAAGTTAAATATCTTTCTCTGACCCTGTAGCATTACAGCTTCTGCCACCATAAAGTTAGGGACTGGAGTTATACTTGAGAAACTGGAACACATTGGAGTAAAGACTGTTGTCTTTGTTTAAGGCAGGAATATACAGACACTAATGATTGTAAAATTTTTGCCACTTTCCTCCAGGAGGAAAGGTCAGAGGAATTAGTATGAAATTAGAAATGGATTTGGGCCCAAAAGAATTTCTGCAAGACTGGATGGACTATAAACATATTCTAGTATTGTTTGAATTTTAATGGACAAAAGCTATGTTTCTTATTGACTGGTTGGATTTCACACTCAAGCATAGACTACCAGAGGTACACATCTAGGACTTCACCCCTAAAACCCCCCCCTGCAAAACACATCAGTGACCACCCACTATATTAAATGCGTGAGTGGGCAAGTGGACCAAACAGACAAATATAACAGAAGTCACATGGGGGAATGGAGCAGAAAGAGACAGAGGAAAGTGAAAATTTTAAATTGCCCTTCTCAAAATGTGCCAGCTCCCTTTCAACAGCAACAGAAGTGCCAGTGACTTTTAATGCAACCATTCTTTTATAAGCTAAATTGAGAATTACATAGCCTAAACCTAATCCTGAGAGATGCTGAACAACTGCAACTCCTGAAGAAGACAATGAAGGTCAGCTGAATATAGATGCTGGGGCATAAAATGCTACTTAAAAGGGTAGCCTGGCTCCTGGATAATAGGAGGAGGGAAAAAGAGTCTAAGGATTAGTCTTCACTACATCGGTGCAGCTGCATTGGTGCTCGTGTGGACAGCGCTTAGGTCGATGTAACTTGCATCGCTCAGGGGGGTGGCTTTTTCACACACCCGAGAGACGTAAGCTGCATCGACTTAAGCGGTAGTGTAGACAAGCCCTAAATGATGCAGGAAAGTTTAGAAACAAAAATTGGTAGAAAATTTTAACAAGCAACTGTCTCCTATTATTTTGAATATATTTTTTGTTTTTAAGCTTTTTTTTTTATCACCACATATCCTACTAGGAGCTATTTCTCCCAGTAGAAGGATAAAGCTTAAACTCCCTTATCCACCAAAATTGTTTTCAAAACCTGGAATTCAAAATAATGAGCAATACTCTATTAAGCTATAAGACACACAATTAACAGACTCGTTTCTCATGTAGTTTAATGGGTGAAGCCTGCACCTGAAACTTGCATCAATAATTTACTAATGCACACTCAGTATGTGCTTATCTGAAACATGTGAAGATTATCACCTTCTCCAGTAAGAAAACTTACTAGATAGAGGTTTTCTTTTCTACAATTTAAATTTGTGTTGTTAATTCAGTATTACATTTTAAATAATGATCAGTGCCAGAAGGCAAAAAAGTTTTAATTTGGCATGATCTGAACAAAGGATTTGCTTGGAAAAATATCTGGAAAGAAAGTGGTAAAACAATTATTGTTTGGATGCATCACTGAATAGGTTTAAAAACAATCATCTAATAATGATCTCTCAGCTGTAGTTCAGGTCATGCCATTTATTCTGCCACTTTTCCCACAGTGTCCCCCTGCCCCCCCCTGCACATTCCTGCCTACCTTTGTTCTAAAACGCTATTACGATTTTATAATAGCCCTGCTGGTACACACCTTCGAGTCAACTGTACTAAAACACATTTTTACTAGCACAGCTAAATTTTAAAAATGTCTCACCTATCGAAATTCCACTAGAAAGGGTGGAGCTCTCTGCTTGCCCTCTGGATGGGGCATGAGGTTCCATGACACTGTCGTCCAATAGGTGCCTTGGTCCTGCGTTGGGGAATGTAGCACTTTTAAACTCTGCTGTATTCATCTTGTGTATGAAACTGGAACAAATGAGGATACAAATATTCTTAATACATTTCAACAGCCACTGCTTCAAGGTATTAAAGAATAATACGTAGCTTGCTGTGCATCCCTTGATAATTTATTGGGCTCATTGACAAAGCTCTAGTGGTATAACTCGCATGGGTTATTAGTACCAAATCTGCACAATGCCCCTGAGGACCGAGGGATGACTGTTGCTTGAAATAACATTTATCTGAATGAAAATGAAAGTGCTTTAATTTAATTATAAGAACTTTGAAAATTAACTGTATTTTATATGCTAGGGACAAAATGAGGTCACGTTAGCCTCATACTTGCACAGATAAATGTCATGTTTTTATTGTAGTTTATAAAGCTTTCACATGAAAGAGATGAATTAGAGAATAACCTCTAGAACGTGCTCCTTGAGGTGACAAGGGAACTGAGGAGACACTGACAGTTTTTGGGTATACTTTCAAAAGAAGGGTAAGGAGGGTTGCTCAGCCATGGATCAGATTTAATTATAGCTTAAAAGGAAGTTACCTTTTGATGAGGCAGATAGTCAAGTGGCATGTGAGATATAAAGCTGGTCTAGAAGTTTTTCTGCATGGGTTTTTAAGAGTAGTCAATATGAAAGAGCAAATAAAAAAAGATGGTTACTCACCTTTGTAACTGTTGTTCTTCGAGATGTGTTGCTCATATCCATTCCAATTAGGTGCGCGTGCGCCGCGTGCACGATCGTCGGAAGATTTTTGCCCTAGCAACACTCGGTGGGTAGGCTGAGGCACCCCCTAGAGTGGTGCCCTTATGGCGCCGGATATATGCCCCTGCCGACCCAGCGCCCCCTCAGTTCCTTCTTGTCGGCTACTCTGACAGAGGGGAAGGAGGGCGGGTTTGGAATGGATATGAGCAACACATCTCGAAGAACAACAGTTACGAAGGTGAGTAACCGTCTTTGCTTCTTCGAGTGCTTGCTCATATTGATTCCAATTAGGTGGCTCCCAAGCCTTACCTAGGCGGTGGGGTCGGAGTGAGATGTCGCGGACTGAAGGACCGCTGAACCAAATGCTGCATCATCCCTGGACTGCTGCACTATGGCATAGTGGGAAGCGAAGGTATGCACAGATGACCAAGTTGCTGCCCTAAAGATCTCCTGTATGGGCACATGAGCCAGAAAGGTGGAGGATGAAGCTTGAGCCCGAGTAGAATGGGCAGTGAGGCGGGTAGTTGGGACACCAGCCAAGTCATAACACGCACGGATGCATGATGTAATCCAAGATGAGATTCGTTGTGAGGAGACCGGGAGGCCCTTCATCCGGTCTGCCACCGCTACGAACAGCTAGGACGTCTTCCTAAAAGGTTTTGTTCGTTCGATGTAAAAGGCGAGAGCCCTACGAATATCTAGGAAATGTAGTTGTTGCTCTTGTCGCGAAGCGTGCGGCTTCAGAAAGACGACCAGGAGGAAGATGTCTTGGTTAACATGGAAGGCAGACACCACCTTAGGAAGGAAGGCGGGGTGTGGTTGTAGCTGTACCTTGTCCTTATGGAACACCATATATGGTGGGTCCGATGTGAGGGCTTGAAGTTCCGACACTCGTCTCACCGATGTGATAGCGATGAGGAAAGCTGTTTTCCAGGAAAGGTACAGAAGCGAGCAGGTGGCCATTGGCTCGAAGGGGGCACCCATGAGTCTAGACAGGACCAGATTGAGGTCCCACGTAGGGGCCGGATGACGAATTTGCGGGTACAGACGTTCCAAACCCTTGAGGAACCTGCTGACCATGGGATTGGAGAAAACCGAGCGCCCGTTTTCGCCAGGATGGAAGGCCGAGATCGCTGCTAGGTGTACTCTGATGGATGAGACAGCAAGGCCTTGCTGTTTCAGGGACCAGAGATACTCTAGGATGGTAGGTACTGGCGCCTCCAGAGGGACAGTATTGCTCAGGGCACACCAGCAGGAGAAGCGCTTCCATTTGGCCAGGTATGTGGACCTAGTGGAGGGCTTTCTGCTACCCAAGAGTACTTGCTGCACTGAACTGGAGCAACGCAGCTCAGATTGAGTTAGCCATGCAGCATCCATGCTGTGAGATGGAGGGACTGTAGGTCTGGATGACATACCCTGCCATGTTCCTGAGTGATTAGATCCGGCCACAGTGGTAGAGGAATTGGTTCGGACACTGACAGGTCGAGGAGAGTGGTGTACCAATGCTGTCTGGGCCACGCCGGAGCGATCAAGATTAGGCGGGCCTTGTCTCTGTGTAACTTGAGAAGGACCTTGTGGACCAACGGGAACGGAGGAAAGGCATAGAGCAGGTGGTCTTTCCACGGTATCAGGAAGGCGTCCGACCGGGATCCCGGGGAGCGTCCCTGGAGGGAGCAGAACACCTGGCACTTCCGATTCTCGCGAGAGGCGAAAAGGTCTATGTGGGGAAATCCCCACTTCCGGAAAACAGAATGGATAACGTCTGGATGTATCGACCACTCGTGAGCCAGGAAGGACCTGCTGAGGCCATCTGCCAAGGTGTTCTGGACTCCTGGGAGAAAAGATACCACCAGGTCGATTGAGTGGGCTATGTAAAATTCCCAGAGGCGTATGGCTTCCTGACAGAAGAGGGAGGACCGCGCCCCTCCTTGCTTGTTGATGTAAAACATGGCCATTGTGTTGTCTGTGAAGATTGCGACACAACGGCCGTGAAGGTGCTCGCGGAATACCTGACATGCCAGCTGTACTGCTCTCAGTTCCCTTATGTTGATGTGCAGGGTTATTTCTTGTGCGGATCAAAGACCTTGCGTGCGAAGGTCCGCAAGGTGAGCGACCCAGCCCAGCGATGATGCATCCGTAGTCAGGACTAGAGAGGGCTGTGGGGCATGGAATGGTATCCCGCCGCAAACAAGGCTGGGGTTCAGCCACCAACTCAGAGAGGATAGGATCACCATAGGCACCGTGAGTACTGTGTCCAAACTGTCAGGCACACGAGGCTCCGAATGCGCAGAGCGGGAAGCGCCTGAGGGGACACCTTGGGCTTGGTGATATGCCCAAGGAGTCCAGAAGGACCATTGTGGGGGCCCCTGGTCAGGATCCTGTCCTTCATCTTGGCCCTGGCTAGCACCATCTGCGTCTTGGCCCTGGACGTGGTGGCCACTTCCCGCTTGGGACGTCGAGTTTGGTCGTGAAGGCCAAGGCGGGGCCGAATGCGCATGATGCGTTGCACCGTCCTGCTCCGTTGCTCCGTGCCTGGGACTGGAGTCCAGGGTCTGTTGCTCCGTGCCAGGGTCTCGGGCGGTACCGCGATCGGGATCAGGACCGGCGGTCATAACGGTGCCGGGAAGTCGATCTAGATCTCGACGAGGACCTGCGTCCCAGGCGCCGCCGGGATCGGCTGCGAGACAATCGGTGCCGGGAGCTGGATCGGTACCGGTCATACCGAGAGGGAGACCTTCGTGAAGCGGAGCGGTGCCGCGAGTACGACCGGCGCCGAGATGGGGATCGGTGCTGGGACTGCGAGCAGTGCCGAGTCCGGGACCATTGGCGAGATTGGGACCGGGATCTGGACCGGGACCGAGATCGGTGCCGAACTGTCTCGCTCTGCGACGGAGGATGCATGAAGGCAGGCTTCCCTACAGATGGAATCGTCCGCACCTCCGGTACCGGAAGGTGAGACGGTACAGGCTCAGTCAGCGCGATTAGGTTGCGGGCCGTGGAGGTGGTGTCCGGGGTGGACGGAAGTCCGAGCTCAATCATGGTGTGCACCGGGGAGCTTCTGTGCACTGGACTCAACGGCACTTAAGGTGCCGGAATCGACGGTGCCGGAGTTGCCAAAGTGAGAACATTAGCACGAATTCCGGTTACATAAGATAGATTGCAAAAATATGTTCCAGTATGGGTTACAATTAAACAGCAGCAATATACTTATTTTACTTGGTGTTAATATTTTCCTTAGTTTATAAGCATTAGTAGGGCGTTGGGTAGGGAGAACATAGTGGGACAAAGAAGGGGGTATGGTGCCCCCCCCAATATGACCACTAGGACTACTGCTATGCTAAATTGTTACAGGTTATTGGTTACATATCAGCCTTATTGGTTTATACTTTTAACAGCAGAAGCAAACACAGTATTTAGAAGTAACAGTCTATGCAGGCACGTAGGCAAGCTGGACCAAGGCCAAAGGTGCTGTTACAAATATTCCAGTTCCTCTTTCCTCTGGCCTTCCCTCCTTCCCTCTCTGGGGCAGCGTAGCTTGGATCAGGCTTCTGACCTGTTGGTTACAGGGTAGGCCCTGGTCAGAGCTTAGAGAGGGGGTTGCTGTTACAATGGGCATTAAGGCCTCCTACTGTTATAGGGGCCACAAAAGAGGGGGCCCCCATCTGATGCCATTTGGACATCTGGCTGGGTCTTGAGGTAAGGAGGAGGACTAACTTTTCGGTGGGTATGGGCATACAGGGGTTTACCTAAAGGGGGCACAATTTAAAGGCAACAGCACTTATATGCCAAGCAACGATTTCATTATAAAAGCATTGATTACAGATAGGTTTTAGGATGAGTCTTAATAGCCTTTAGCAAGCAAATTAATATAAACAGATGCATTTTAAACCTTGAGCAATGCCTGTTACAAATAGTCCTCTCTCTGCTAGTTCCTCCTTCCTTCCCCCTCTCCTCAAAGTGCAGCCTAGTCTGGTTCAGGCTTCCGGTCTGACAGTTTTGAGCCAGGCCAGGGTTTGTGGGGGATAGAAAAGAGGGGAGAAAGTAACTTGGAGGGGACAAAGAAGGGGGGGGGTATTTTTTCCACAGAGCCCTCGCGGGCGGTCCGGTACGCCCTTTGCTCCAAAGAGGGCACCGGCGGCGCCTGCAACTGCACAGGAGCAACAGGTGGTTTGTGCTGCTTCTTGGGCCGCCGAGACAGCGAGCGATGTCGCGTCTGTACCGGTGCCGAGAGTCCTTGCTGGTGCCGTGTTGTTCCGGTGCCGGAGGCGCGCTTTGGACTGACAGTGCCTGGCCGCGCGCGGTGCTGCGGGCACCGGGCTAAGTGCCACTTCCATTAGGAGCTGTTTTAAACGAAAGTCCCGCTCCTTTTTTGTCCTTACAAATGCGGCACTTATCTGGCTGATGGGATTCCCGCAGGCACTTCAAGCAGGAGTCGTGGGGGTCTCCCGTAGGCATCGGCTTGAGACAGGCCGAGCAAGGCTTGAAACCTGGAGACCTGGGCATGAGCCCTGGTACCGGGGAGGAGGGACGGGGATAAACCCCGTTTCCTCCAAGTAATAACTACACTATCTACAAAAATTACTATTAACTACACTAGAACTGTTCAAACTATTAACAACTACACTAAACAACTATCTATACAACGAGTAAAGAGCTAGGGAGGTGGAGGTCAGCTATGCCGCTCTCCACAATTCCAACGACCGTCACGGGTGGTAAGAAGGAACTGAGGGGGCGCTGGGTCGGCAGGGGCATATAGCCGACCCACCGAGTGTTGCTAGGGTAAAAATCTTCCGATGATCGTGCACACCTAATTGGAATCGATATGAGCAAGCACTTGAAGAAGAACTCCATGAAGGAAGAATGAATCTGCTTCTCTAAAAGAATGATGTAAACAGGCCCAAAGGCCAGAGTGTCAATGATGCAACTGGACCATATCTAACTCAGAGTGGAGCAGAAGGGGGTAATAACACATTGGAAAGTCAAAACTCAATAGGTATCTTGGTGGAAAATGCCTCTATTTAAAAAAAATATCCAAATGTTTTAATTACAGAGACTGACTAGAGACTATACCAAAAGGTACACTGGGAAACAGAAGTCAAAACTGAGAAACTTTATGCTGACATGGGACAAGTGTTACTGATTAACGGGCTGCAGTGCCAGGGGAGCTCCTTCATGAACAATAGTCAATCACAGCTCATCAGAGCATTGGGGAGAGAAAACCAACACCAGTTGATTCCGACAACTAGAACTTCTGAGTTCCTGCCAGCTCTTCCCACAGATGCAAGAGCCAGTGTGTAGGAATCCATTGAGACTGGTATTCTCACTGTAGCGTAAAATTCCTTACCTGTATAACTATTTTTCTCTAAAAGTAAAATTCTACACAGCTCCATATTTTAATTTCATGTGGAATTCAGAACTGCCTAAGGATACAGAAAAGTACAGATCCTGTCCCATACAACTCTACACAGAAGTCTTGAGCTATAATGGGTACATGAACACACATAGTAGCTAACTTCTCATTATAAGCCTCTGTTAGAACTACTGCCATGAATCTCAGAAGCTAACAGGGCAAATCTCAGCTCTTCAAGGATTATGAATACACAAAAGGAGTGTTTGAAGAAAAAATGAAATTAGCAGTTTATCATTTCTCTGTAGGTAAACATTGTTATTGCTAGAGACTACTGAGCTAGAAGAAGTTCTGAAACCAGTCAATCATTTGGGATAAATTTCCAGTGCAGTGCACAGAGATTTGGCTCTGTGACTCGAGTTGCCATTAATATGAGTCTTGGAGATACAGTGCTGTGTACCAATATTTGGTAAAGTATATATATAATAAATTATACGTGGTTCCTTTAGAGTTCTGTTAGGACAGAACAAATCTGAGAATGGCTTTAACACAACTTTTAAATCGACAGTCCCACTAAAGTGTGTTTGCCTGTTACAAAATTAAGGAGCACAAAAGTCCAAAACAAAAGAAGTTTTTTTCTCTCCATTCTTTTGGGATAGAGGAGACTTCATTGCATGTATAGGATGTTTTTCTTTAAACAGCAATTGTAGAGGTTAAATTTCATGCGAGCAAGTTTACAGAAAGAAATAATTCAACATGTCTCACATACAATTGGAGATAATTAGTTCATCTCAAAACAATAAAAGCTGGATGCACTTTGTTATGGCCTCAATTCCTTTCAGGTGTAATTTATGGAAGGCATAAGGGAAAGGAGAGAATGTTAATTAGAAGGATATCTGATTAAAAAGGAACTAAACACCATAAGAACATAAAAACGGCCGTACTGGGTCAGACCAAAGGTCCATCTAGCCCAGTATCCTGTCTACCGACAGTGGCCAATGCCAGGTGCCCCAGAGGGAGTGAACCTAACAGGTAATGATCGAGTAATCTTGCTTAAAAAACTATTAAAAACTCTACTACTTGAAGTACCATACTAAATGAGCAACCTTGTGAGACAGAATTATTTTAGCTTCACATAGAGAAAGGTGCTCTGGTTCTAAGCAATCGTATTGTACTTGGCAGATTTGGAATCTCATGGGATCTGCTCTTGCAAATTCAAAAAATAAAGGAAACCCAAATTGCTGCAGGTACCAAAATGCAATCCATGCAAGCTCTTAAATCACATAAGTATCAGCACCTTTTTTATTTTTACTTAAAAAGCAATTTTATGTTAAGTGTGCAATGAGGAAATCCAGGTCAGGTACTCTAACTGAGGAAGATCTGGTTCATCGTTTCCTGAGTCAGGCTCACTCACAGAAGGCGAGCTGTAAGGAACGCAACTTTTCAGAGGCAAGCAGTAAGACATCATAATGCAAGTTAAAAAAAACTGATTAACGAATGGACAAACCCTGTTTCTTGCATAAATTCCTTCCAGAATAGGAGCTGTGTTTTGTGGTCTTTATATAGAAAGATTGCTAATTAAATACTTCACTTTTTAAAGCAAAAGCTTTTGATGTCAGAAGACAGACCAATATGTAAATGCTCAAACTCGTAAAAGTAAATAAAATGCTGACTTGTATCCCAAGCTGTGACATTTCCTATGCCCATGTGGTATCAGGTTCCTAGGTGATGGGGGAGTTGGTGGGAGCAATGCTCCTTCAGCTGCAACATTTTTCCGTGCACTTTGTGGAGATGCTCCCACTTCAGAGCCTGTGAGCAAAGGAAAAATAGGAAATTCCAACTGAGCATGAGAAATACCAATGTGACTACTTCAAATGCTATTCATCAGCCCTCCAAAAAAAACACAAGGTTCATATCTTTCTAAAAATTTTATAAGATTCTTACTGAGAAAATACTGCAGGATCTTGCTAAAGTACAAAATTAAAATTCAGGTTAAGAGGAGCTGATAATTATTGTTAAAAAAGCAATAAGAATATAAACATTTGAGTCTTTTAAAAAGTCAAACCATTATACTATACATTCCCATTAGACAAGTAATGTGTCTTTTGGCATACTCTGATACAAAGGAAGCATTTAAAGGAATAAGGGAAAGGTTTCTTTTGATCTTAACCTTTTCATCTTTATAACATAGTTTTACCATTAAGTAGTTATTCCTCCTAATATCATTGTGAAATAAAAGGGCTTTTTTCTCCATGTCACAGAGGGGGAAGCAACCATAAATTTTATTATTCTATGTCATTTTAAAATAATATTATTTATTCTTATTAAAATAATAAATATGTAAAAAAACCTGGAGCATTACAAAGGCAAAGCAGAGCCAGGTCAAGTCTGTTGGGAATGGAAAAGCTGGCTGGAAAGGAATTGATGGGTATGTCTACACTGCAGTTAAAAACCCGCACGTGGCCCATGCCAGCTTCCTCGGGCTCGCAGGGCTTGTGCTGCGGGGCTGTTTAATTGAAGTATAGACGTTCAGGCTCGGGTCTGGGACCCTCCCACCTTGCAGGGTCCTACAGCCAGGACTGCAGCCCAAGCCTGAATGTCTACACAACTCGTTAGCTCAAGCCCTGCAGCTCAAGCCCTTAAACAACCCCTTAGCTCAAGCCCTGTGAGCCTGAGTCAACTGGTAGAAGCCAGCTGCAGGTTTTTAATTGCAGTGTAGACATACTGTATAGCACATTTACATATCTTTTGTTCTTTAGATAGTTGTCTTAAAGCCACAAATAAAACAGGAGAAGCAGATTCAACTTTAGCTTAATAGGTAGCCTTACTGGTTTTGGATGCAATGGTCCCCAATCTGATTTCTTGATAGATAAGATTCCTTACAAAATATTAACTTTGCTATTTCATTGCACAAAGATCGGGAAATTCAGATTCAAGATTCCAATCACCACCTTAATTCTGTTCCTTTGCTTGTATACACTAAAATAGTGTCTTTAAGGAAACTGTGGAAGATCATGTCAATTGAGGTTGAGATGGAAATAGGAGACAGACTTGTTGAAAATCTCTGGGTAAGGATAAAAGGGGTAAAAACAAGGGTGATGTCATGGTAGGGGGTCTACTACAGACCACCTAAGCAGGAAGAAGAGGTGGACGAGGCTTTTTTTAAGCAACTAACAAAATCATCCAAAGTTTAGGACTTGGTGGTGATGGGGGACTTCAACTACCCAGACATCTGTTGGGAAAACACACAGCAGGGCACGGATTACACTGGTCTACAATTTTTGAGAAGTCATCTGCTTCAGAGATAAAATGTGATATTTATTATGTATTTTGATGTGCTGAATTCAAATATGACAATTAAAACAACTGATTGGTTACTGTTTCTAAGATATTTTAGTTTTTACATTTTATGTCTATGTATATTGTGTAGATAGTAGAGTTTTAATCATAAATTGTAAACCTAGGTCTTTTCATGTGTTTATGGTTGCTTTACATGATAATATTTCACCTGTCCTGTTTATGTAACACTTTAAAAATCAGCAAAAGGGTTATATAAATAAAATGTATTATGAAACAAAAGGCAAAAAACTATTATGTACATAGTTTAGTCCTATTCAGTGTCTACTCGGCGCTTCTTGGCTTGTCTCTTGTATTCATTAAATGGAGCATCTCTTGTCACTGTCCAGCAATAGTCTGCAAGCATTGATGGGCTCCATTTGCCCTGATAGCGTTTCTCCATTGTTGCAATGTCCTGGTGAAATCGCTCGCCGTGCTCGTCGCTCACTGCTCCGCAGTTCGGTGGAAAAAAATCTAGATGAGAGTGCAAAAAATGTATCTTTAGTGACATGTTGCAACCAAGGCTTTTGTATGCCTTGAGGAGGTTTTCCACCAACAACCTGTAGTTGTGTGCCTTGTTGTTTCCGAGAAAATTTATTGCCACTAACTGGAAGGCTTTCCATGCCGTCTTTTCCTTGCCACGCAGTGCATGGTCAAATGCATCATCTCGAAGAAGTTCACGAATCTGAGGACCAACAAAGACACCTTCCTTTATCTTAGCTTCACTTAACCTTGGAAATTTTCCACGGAGGTACTTGAAAGCTGCTTGTGTTTTGTCAATGGCCTTGACAAAGTTCTTCATCAGACCCAGCTTGATGTGTAAGGGTGGTAACAAAATCTTCCTTGATTCAACAAGTGGTGGATGCTGAACACTTTTCCTCCCAGGCTCCAATGACTGTCGGAGTGGCCAATCTTTCTTGATGTAGTGGGAATCTCTTGCACGACTATCCCATTCGCAGAGAAAACAGCAGTACTTTGTGTATCCAGCCTGCAGACCAAGCAAGAGAGCAACAACCTTCAAATCGCCACAAAGCTGCCACTGATGTTGGTCATAGTTTATGCACCTCAAAAGTTGTTTCATGTTGTCATAGGTTTCCTTCATATGGACTGCATGACCAACTGGAATTGATGGCAAAACATTGCCATTATGCAGTAAAACAGCTTTAAGACTCGTCTTCGATGAATCAATGAACAGTCTCCACTCATCTGGATCGTGAACGATGTTGAGGGCTGCCATCACACCATCGATGTTGTTGCAGGCTACAAGATCACCTTCCATGAAGAAGAATGGGACAAGATCCTTTTGACGGTCACGGAACATGGAAACCCTAACATCACCTGCCAGGAGATTCCACTGCTGTAGTCTGGAGCCCAACAGCTCTGCCTTACTCTTGGGTAGTTCCAAATCCCTGACAAGGTCATTCAGTTCACCTTGTGTTATGAGGTGTGGTTCAGAGGAGGAGGATGGGAGAAAATGTGGGTCCTGTGACATTGATGGTTCAGGACCAGAAGTTTCATCCTCTTCCTCTTCCTCGTCTGACTCAAGTGAGAATGATTCTGGTGCATCAGGAACCGGCAGTCCTTCTCCGTGGGGTACTGGGCGTATAGCTGATGGAATGTTTGGATAATGCACAGTCCACTTTTTCTTCTTTGACACACCTTTCCCAACTGGAGGCACCATGCAGAAGTAACAATTGCTGGTATGATCTGTTGGCTCTCTCCAAATCATTGGCACTGCAAAAGGCATAGATTTCCTTTTCCTGTTCAACCACTGGCGAAGATTTGTTGCACAAGTGTTGCAGCATATGTGTGGGGCCCACCTCTTGTCCTGATCTCCAATTTTGCAGCCAAAATAAAGGTGATAGGCTTTCTTAACCATAGTGGTTATACTGCGCTTTTGTGATGCAAAAGTCACTTCACCACAAACATAGCAGAAGTTATCTGCACTGTTCACACAAGTACGAGGCATCTCTGCTCACTTTGGCTAAACAGAAATGTGTCCCTTTGCAAAATCAAACACTGACAAATAAGAGAGCACGACACTGTATGTTTTCTAGAGCTGATATAGGGCAATTTGTTCAGCAGAGTGATGTAAGCTTCGTTATGATTGCATTATCCATGACTTCTAGGAATAACATGATGCAATTCATATCCTGTATGACGCAATACCAGCTTCAGATTGCATCATTCATTGTTTTGCCTAAAAAGCAAGTACTGTCCAAACCCAGTCATAGATTTATTCATAGATCCAGTCAAAGATGTATTTTAGTCATTTCTGGTTTAAACTGAGATCCCTTCCCTTTATAACTCACTTATCCTCCGCCATTCCCAAGTCAAGGGTCGTATATACTGACCCAATAGCATATCTTGAAAACTAGAGCCAATCAACAATTTTAAGCATCATTTTCGTTCTCAGTGACCTAGAATTAGTAAAGTTTGACTACATTTATTTCAGAAGCATTTTGGCTGTAGAGCAGTGTTATCCAACAAGTTCTTGGAATGTATTGGAGACATTTTTTTTTTATTTCAGAAGGTGGAGAAATCTACTAGAGGAGAGGCTGTTCTAGATTTGATTTTGACAAATAGGGAGGAACTGGTTGAGAATTTGAAAGTGGAAGGCAGCTTAGGTGAATGTGATCATGAAATGGTAGAGTTTATGATTCTAAGGAATGGTAGGAGGGAAAAGAGCACAATAAAGATAATGGATTTCAAGAAGGCAGATTTTAGCAAACTCGGGGAGTTGGTAAGTAAGATCCCACAGGAAGCAAATCTAAGGAGAGAAACAGTTCAAGAGAGCTCCCAGTTTTTCAAAGAGATATTATATAGGGCACAAGAGCAAACTATCCCACTGCATAGGAAAGATAGGAAGCATGGCAAAAGACCACCCTGGCTTAACCGGGAGATCTTCAATGATTTGAAACTCAAAAAAAAGTCCTACAAAAAGCACAAACTAGGTCAAATTACAAAGGATGAATATAAACAAATGACACAAGCATGTAGGGACAAAATTAGAAAGACCAAAGCACAAAACGAGATTAAACTAGCTAGATACATAAAGGGTAACAAGAAAACATTCTACAAATAGATTAGAAGCAAGAGGAAGACCAAAAACAGGATAGGCCCGTTAGTCAGTCAGTGGGGAAAAAGCAACAGAAAATGTAGAAATGTCGGAAGTGCTAGATAACGTTTTTGTTTCATTTTTCACCAAACAAGTTAGTAATGACTAGACGTCTAACATAGTGAATGCCAGTGAAAATGAGGTAGGATCAGAGGCTAAAATAGGGAACGAAAAAATTAAAAATTACTTCTATAAGTTAGAGGTCTTCACGTCACCAGGGCCTGATGAAATACATCCTAGAATACTCAAGGAGCAGACTGAGTAGATATCTGAGCCATTAGCGATTATCTTCTAAAAGTCACAGAAGATGGGAGAGATTCCAGAGGACTGGAAAAGGGCAAATATAGTGCCCATCTATAAAAAAGGGAAATAAGGACAACTCGGGGAATTACAGACCAGTCAGCTTAACTTCTATACCCAGAAAGATAATGGAGAAAATAATTAAAAAATCAATTTGCAAACACCTAGAAGATAATAAGGTGATAAGTAACAGCCAACATGGATTTGTCAAGAACAAATTGTGGCAAACCAACCTAATAGCTTTCTTTGACAGGTTAACAAGCCTTGTGGATGTGGGGAAGCGGTAGACGCAGTATATCTTGACTTCACTAAGGTTTTTGATACTGTCTTCCTTGACCTTCCCATAAACAAACTAGGGAAATACAACCTAGATGGAGATAGTTTTCAGAGAGGTAGCCATGTTAGTCTGTACAGGTCTGTCGCATCTTAGGCGCATTTAACATGTGCGATTTCAGCTTTATGCGGTCGGCAAAAATAAGAAAAAAACAACAAAAAAGAGAAAAATAATTTAAATACTGTTTCTGTAGGGCAGGCGATTCTGCCCGCCATTACACTCAATGTAATTTTGATTATATGCGGTTTTCGCTTTAGGCGCTGACCGCGGAACGTAACCCCAGCGTAAGATGTGACAGACCTGTATCAGCAAAAACGAGAGTCCTTGTGGCACCTTAGAGCACAGGTGGGCAAACTACGGCCCGCGGGCCACATCCAGCCTGTGGGACCGTTCTCCCTGGTCCCTGAGCTCCTGGCCTGGGAGGCTAGCCCCCCTCCCCTGCAGCCTCAGCTCACTGCGCCACTGGCGCAATGCTCTGGGCGGCGAGCTCCTGGGGCAGCACAGCTGCAGAGCCCGGCCTGACCCGGTGCTCTGTGCTGCGCGGTGCGTGGCTGGCTCCAGCCTGTCATGGTGTTCCAGGCAGCGCGGTAAGGGGGCAGGGGACGGGGGTTGGATAGAGGGCAGGGGAGTTCGGGGGGTGGTCAGGGGCCGGGAGTGTGGATAGGGGTCAGGGCGGTCAGGGAACAGGGGGTTGAATGGGGGCAGGGGTTCTGGGGGCAGTCAGGGAGAAGGGATGGTTGGATGGGGGGGGTGGGAAGTTAGGGGCGGGGGGCCCGGGGGCGGTCAGGGGACAGGGAGCGGGGGGGGGGGGGGGGGGGGGGGAGGGGGNGCCGTCAGGGGGCGAGAAGCAGGGGGGGATAGGGGATGGGGGCCGGGCCCGCCTGCCTGTTTGGGGAGGCACAGCCTCCCCTAACCAGTCCGCCATACAATTTCTGAAACCCGATGCGGTCCTCAGGCCAAAAAGTTTGCCCGCCCCTGCCTTAGAGACTAACACATTTATTTGGGCATAAGCTTTCGTGGGCTATAACCCACTTCATCAGATGTATGGAGTGAAAAATACAGTAGGCAGATATAAATATACAGCACATGAAAAGATGGAGTTGTCTTACCAAGTGGGGGGATCTACTATAAGGTGGGTGCTTATCTGGTTGGAAAAACATTCCCAGAGAGTAGTTATCAGTGGTTCACAGTAAAGCTGGAAGAGAATATCAAGGGGGGTCCTGCAGGGATCAGTTCTGGGCCCAGTTCTGTTCAATATCTTCTTCAATGATTTAGATCAGGGGTCTCAAACACGCGGCCCGCAGGGTTACTGCATGCGGCCCGCGAGCTCCTCACGGCCCCCCCGCCCTCCCCCAACGTTTACTTCTTAGAGCGGCTGCCTGCCCTGCCCTGCCCCCGCGCCGGGAATCGGCTGGAACCTGGGGGAGGAGGGGCGCAGGGGTGTGTGTGGCTGTTGCTTCAGGCACCACCCCCAGTAGTTCCCATTGGCCGGGAATGGGGAACTGTGGCCAATGGGAGCTGCTGGGGGCGGTGCCTGAAGCAACAGCCACACACACCCCTGCGCCCCTCCTTCCCCAGGTTCCAGCTGCTTCCTGGTGCGGCGCGGCGGCAGGGCAGGCAGGCAAGCAGGGAGCCTGCCCTGCCCCCGGTGCGGGTCGGGCTGGAGCCCGCCCCCCGCACTCCTCCTGCACCCCGACCCCCTGCCCTGAG